>VZTU01035014.1:136400-175164 GCA_013400835.1 Zapornia atra
GACCTCCCCCCTCCTGATGCAGTGTGAATGGATAAGTACTCTTCTTTGCAGATAATGGAAGGAACTCCTTCTTCTCCTATTTTGTAAAGCAGTATGAATAATCAGATAGTCATTACTGGAAATAAGTTTGGATGCTAAAAAATCCATAGAAAGCCCTGAAGAATGCCACTGATTTTTTTCCCTCTTGCTGTCTGATTTTATTTGGCAGAAGACTGCAAGTCTCCAAGCTTGCTAAACAAAACTGGTACCTAAAATATCTTCAGAAAAATTTGCAGTNGTAATGGGACCTGCTAGAGATGCTCAGTTCAGAGCAGTCCTACTAAATTTATATCTGTTTAGCTATTCTGTCAACAGCTATGGAATGGATTGCTCTATGTAGATGAGCAACTGTTGTACTGGGTCAGATCAAAGTTCTTGCTAGACTACTGTCCTGATTGTTTAGTGAAGGTGCTTGGCAAAGAGTAGGAGATATAGACTGAATACTGTGTTCCTTTCAGGTTCTAGCAAGCAGCTGTCAGGGACTGCTTGAAATGGTTTCAAGTTATCATTATCAAACAGCCTTTAAGGACTTATTTTCCATGAGTCTTTTGGTGCTCTTTTGTAAATTTGGCCTTGAGGCATCTTGTAGCACTATTATGTTCCAAATCTGATTTATACACACGATATGTCAAAGATTAATTAAGAATAAGGCATTTTTCCTTTTTAAATTTTTTTTTTATTTTTTAATTTAAACCTGATGCATTTAAATATTCTCCTAGACATAGCAGATACTAAAAAGGAATAATTTCTCACCATTGTTCAGATTGGGATTTTGGCAGTCTCAGTGGCTTTCTAAATTGGAGGATATTATTTTAGTCTCTTTATGCAAACTTGCCTTCTCCGTGTCTCTGACAATTTTTATCACCTTTTTCTTAAGTTGTGGAAGCCTACTATAGCATTTTCAAGATGGGATGACTGGAATCGTGCTCAGCACTCAACATGTGCACCACCTAGGTTTGCGTAGTGACAAAACAGTACTTTTCATTTTCAGTAATTCCTTTCCTTATGGTGTTTGCTTTTTTGACTACCTGCTCTTGATTTTTATTTTCCTCTTCCCTGAACCATCTATGGTGACTTGATGCTCTTTCGCATGCAGTAATAACTACTTCAGAGCCCATTGCTGCACAGAGGGTTAAGGATGCTTTTCTCTAGGTGCATTTCTATTGTGTTTGCTGTTCCTGGGTGGGATCTCCTGCCTTCTTTTTGTGTCGTCCCTCTCACTAACACTGTCACATGAATGTGGCTGGGAGAGGAAACCTCTCGTGACAAAAGATCTTCAGGGCTCTGTGGTATTCAGTCATCAAGTACAAGGAGCGATTAAGCTAATTCCTTGTATCAGGCCACTTTTACTCACCCCTTTTTCTCTCAAACATGACCTGTCAGTAAAGTTTCCTAAGTTCCCAAGTATTTCCCTGATATGGAAACATGCCGTCATGCTGTCTTGCTCCACCTTCCTCCCCTGAAGTCCTGAGAAGCTGTCTGTCAGAACAACTGCATCTGAACTTGGAAAAGCACAAAAATTAACACACCATCACTGTATGAATGAGGACCTCTTCTGGCTGTTTCCATGAGCTTTCCCCATTAAGATCCACTCTGAAAATAACTGGGTCAGAAAAGTGCAACTGAAGATAACACTGAGTACAAGAACGATACTATAATAATCCTAGTCCCTGTTGTCGCGCTTTTAAAACGGATGGGTGAGCGGCCTCCATGGCCTGCATATTTAATAGGGTTACTTTTCAAGACACCTTGTGTTTTGCTGCTTGTTTTAACAGCTCAGATCTTAGTTTCTTTGCTAGGCATTATTGCAACGGCTGATGTGAGGCAGTCGCTGGGCAGAATGCTTACAGGATTCAAAGGGGGCACCTATGAAAACAAGCTAGCTGTAACCTGCTAAGAGATAAAAACAAAATCAATCCTCCTGTCTTGTGTATTATCTACAGAGAACTATACAGGTTTTAAAACATTTTGCAGAATGCATACATGTGTAAGCTTTCACAAAGTATGAAACAGGGCTGTTTATGACAGCAAGAGAAACAGGATTTTTCCCATTATTTCTGCCCTCAGCAAAGTAAAACGTGCATCTGCTAAGGATTATTCAGAAATTGTTAGCACAATTTAATTGTACACTTCTTCACTGACCCAGTGACAGATGGTGGTAGGAGAGTGTGGCATTTAAATGACTTGCATGTCCCATGGAGGCACAGCAACCTGTGTTTAAGGATCGCCTTTTCAGAAGCTCCTGAGTTTTTTCAGCCTGGGTGTGAGGATTCTGCGAGGAGCTGCTTGCTTCTTTCCCTTCTGGCTAGAGATTGATTCGTACAATGAATACTTCTCCTTTATGAAAGTTCAGGGTACGCATTTCCTTTCAAAGAGTGAATCACACAGAACATAATTTTCTCATTTTACTGGCAATTATTGTAGTTTCCTATTGACACTGCTAGAGCACCTAAAGGCTCCAACTGGGTTTTGAAATATTTTGTGCTGGACACTATGCAGACTTTATTAAAAGAAGTTTCTTGCCTGGAACAAGACAATGAGGTCACTGAATAACAGGAACAATGGAAGAAAAGGGTTGGGATATCTTTGTTCCCTTTATTCTTCAGCATGCTTTTTAGAAGTACTTATTGCATATGGCAAGGTAGTGATTGGTCTGCATTTCCCATCAATATAAATTTCAGTAGGAAATGCAAATAGTGGAGTCTGTTTCTGAATAATAACTATTAACAAGGGTCCAAATGAATCCATGGTAGCAAGCAATCAGTTACAAGTTATTAGCTTCTTCCTTAATCACAGAGAAGCCAAGCTCTTAGATTCAGTCTGTAGCTCACGAAGAAAAAAATGTTCTTCGGCTGAGACTTCCAATATTAGTTGGTGAAAGACTACAGCTTATCCCAAACTGGCCATTTTACACTGATAGCACAGCATTAACATCAATGGTTTAATATTTTTATTCAGCAATTACAAATATTTTGCCCATATGAATCATTAAGCTACTGTGAGCTGGGAAGAAGTTGTTCTGCTGTCAGATGTTCATGAGGCATCACTCTGTACCCAGGCTCCTGATAAATATAGGAGGAAATAAAGGTTAAAATGGAATTCCATTGCCAAACTTTGCTTTGGGACAGGTTTTCTTAATACAGTTTCTGAGTTTGTAGTCTTTGTTGTTTTAAATTTAGTCAGGCTTTCTTTACACACTTGTGAGTTTGTAGGTTGTATTATTTAAGTTCAGGCTACTGGAAAGTAGGTAGGATGCCGGCAGGAAGGAAAAGCCGTTTCCATATAGGAATAATAAGGGACAGAATGGAAAAGGAAAAATTAAGGTCATGGGGAGGATTGAAAAGGAAATATTTAGGAATGAGCTGCAGTAAACTGTCAGAGAGGAAGAGAAGTCCAGTTAGAAGTGCCTGACTTAGGGACTGGGGCTTCTCTCCATTTGTTGCCTCTACACTGCTGAAGTCTTCTTTAGAAAGCATCCCCACTTCTGCCTTTCCTATTCTGATGCTTTGCCCATATAAATAGGATTTCTCCACGGCCTCTGTCACCAGTGGGAGAAGAGTTGGTTCAAGTTTAGATTTGGAGGGATAAGACAGGAAGGCAACAGACAACAAATCTGGAGAGATCATTCCAGCAGAGCTAACCTTCTAAGTGCTGAGATTTTTTTTTTGTTTTGTTTGTTTCTTCTGGATTCATTATTGGCTTAAAATGTCAAATTTGTTAACTTGGCAGTGCCAAGCATGATAAAGCATTCTTTTTTCCTGGGAGCAGATTTTTAAAACTGATTAGATTTTCTATATTTTACTTCTCTGCTTGTCAAGGGTTTGTATATGTGTGTACACATGTGCATAAATGTGTGTCTAAATTTTGGCAAAGCTACTTAAAGATGAGCTGCAACTTGAACAGCTGCAAAGTCTCTGAACACTGGAATTATTCATAGGACATAAAGGCAGAAAACCTCTTGAAAACAGTTCAAACATTAGACAATTATGGGAGGACCAGACTTGAATCTTTTATTTGAATGAACCAACTCCTGGAGGAGCCTCTAAAATGGGAAGATGGATAAATGGAATTATTTCATCGTCCTTTTTGCGTTTAAACAAGGGACCGTAATGTGGCCAAAAACGTTGAGCACAGAGATCTGTGTGCAAAAGTTCTTTGTTTGCTTTCTCTCTGACAGTGTACAAATAGGAATACTGAGTAGTGGCTGAATAAGCCATACAGTATTATTGGGATAACACTCTGCATCACTAAAGTCCTTGATGTACAGAAAGGTCTGAAGGCACAAGGATGGTTCAACAGAGTCTGTTCTTCTGTTTAAGACTGCAGATTTACTTACATACCTTAATGACAGACTAATTCAGAGATCATTCTTTCTGGCACAGGGATTAAGCCAGAGGCTGTCCTATAATCCTGAGAAGACTATCTAAATGCTCTTGCTTTGGTTTTGTGAAGTCAGATTTTTACATGTGTCTGGTGCTACCTATACTTTAAAAGATTACTTGGAGCTAAAGAATATAATTCTCCAAGTACAGAGGACAAACATTTAAAAAGGAAGATGCTTTCTGCGTTCTTTCTTCTCATGTTAATCCATGTTAATGTAGTTACTGACTTGCTTCTGGTTGTGCTTTTGTCCACAACTCTACTGTTTCCCTTCTCTGACTTGCATAGCAAGTGACAACTCTCAGAACAAAATAACATTTATGAATATATTTTATTCATAGGGAATTCACATGTTCAATTTTGGTATGCCTCAGGCAGCCAGCTGGAGTGTAAAGTGAGTATCCTGCGGCTTCCCCTTACACCTGTTGTTGCCGATAACAACACGCTTTAATGGCACGCTCTTTCCCAATGATACCAGTTAGCAATATTCACAGTCACGCTTTCCGTTCTCCCTGCGGCCTTCCTATTCACCTAGACTGGGTCAGATGCGAAGGAAAATACCAATTCAACCCACAAGCTCAGACCTATGTTGAGAAAGAAGTTGGGTAAGAGGGAGTGTGTGTGAGACGCTGTCAGACATACTGTTTGGCAGAGACAGGGAGATGTGCAAAGCAGAGAGACGTCACATAGTCCCTTTGCATGTGTCGTGCCATCGGAGTACAAAACCTGCAAAGCACCTGACAAAATCATCAGCCAGGAGTTCTTACACTGGAGCAAGAAGGCAGCATTTTCTTGCCTGGTGTGCATTTGAATTGTGGAACTCTATGACACAGTGCTTTTTAGGAGCTGTTAAGTCTAAGCTCATTGAAAAGGTAAATAAAAAGGATAGAGCAAATATTACCTGTCAATTGATGTTTTGTACACAGTGATGCAGGTGTGACTTCAGGTTCAGGAAGTCCTTGGTGCTGATTTCTAGATGCAGAGGTGTTTAGTGGAACAGTTGTTCTGCTTTACCTATCTTTTTAATAAACCTCTGAGATACATGCACTGGAGGATGAAATTCTGGGGTGGTCACCTGGCCCTTCTAATAGACACCACCCTCCAATACCCTCCCCTGGTGTCTTAGTCAATTTTAATGTACTAGCTGCTACTGAAGATTTGAGTTCACTTTTATGTGCTAGCCTGAGAATTGGAGCTGTTTATTAAGCTTTGAGTAATTCCTGTGTAGAGGCCCGGTGATGATATAGGGACAAGTTCCAGTCACCCATTTGATCCAATGTTAAATGCAGGCAGGTTTCTTCTTGTTTCTCTGAGCACCTGCTACTGGATGCTAGAGGTAGGATATTTGGCAAAATGGACCTGCAGTGTTTGTTCCAGACCTTGACTAACAACACAGAGGTCTGAATACATATGCCTGGTTTGTAATTGTTGTCAGTTTTAAGAAGTTTATTTTTTTACTGTTAGTAGCAATTTAGTGGGCTTATGGTGGGAGGAGGGTATGCAGCTGTATTGTCCTAAATGGGTAATTATTTATAAAGTATTAACATGTACTGTCACTGGGGAGAAATAACAGAACTGCAGTTTCATTCAGCTTGGAAGGCATCTCTAGATATCTACTGTGTGTGTATCAACTTGTTCAGCTCAAAGCATGGGCAGCTTACAGCAGGTTGTTCTGTGTTTAGATAACTTTAAGGGCAGACATTGCACAGCTTTTCTGGGCAGCAAGGACTGCTTTTAACTAACATATTATGATGTAAAAATACCTTAATATCTCATTGGACATGATCACCCTGTGGACTCATGTGCAGCTTGTTATCCATGAGGCCTGCAGGTTCTTATCAATAAAGTTGTTCTTCACCAGTTGATCCCCAGCCTGTACAGTCACTTATTGCTGCCCTACGGCAGGATTTTGCTTTTGCTTTTGCTCAACTTCCCAAGGGTGCTGCCAGCCCACCTCTTCAGCCCGTCAAGGATCATCTGAATAGCAGCCCTGGCTGGGGCTGTTCAGCCTTCAGAAAAGAAGACTAAGAAGGGATCTCATTAATGTTTATAAATATCTCAAGTGTGGGACACAGGGGAAAATGGCCAGCCTCTTTTCAGTGGTCTGTGGGGACAGGACAAGGGGCAATGGCCTCAAGTTGGAGCACAGGAAGTTCCACAGCAATATGTGGAAGAACTTTTTCCCAGTGAGGGTGACAGAGCCCTGGGACAGGCTGCCCGGGGGGTGATGGAGTCTCCTTCTCTGGAGATATTCAAGACCCGTCTGGACACCTACCTGTGCAACCTGTCCTAGGGAACCTGCTTTGGCAGGGGAGTTGGACTCGATGATCTCTTGAGGTTCCTTCCAACCCCTGGAGTTCTGTGAATCTGTGACTATTAGGGCTGATACTGCAATATGCAAAAAGCATCAGATAAAGAAAGTATATTGGTTCAAGGTCTGAAATATTTAAATGAAGAAGCCAAAAGGCATACTGGCATGTTTGGGGCTTTTTGAGGGAGGGGGGGGGAGTAAAGTGATTATTCTCTTTTTAAACTCTGCCTTTGTACTGGGTGACTCATGAACGTGCCAACTTATACTACTGCACAAACGAAGCCTCTTCCAGTCCTTGTCCAGCTAGCTTGGATGGGAAGAGAAGCACCATTCTCTTAACGAGATAGTTATGACTGTTGCATATCTTGCCTTCCCTGTGGTATGTAAATCTATAATAGTCAAAGCACAGATCAGAAGCTGTTTCCAACATCTTACTACATTCCAGGTTAAGAGTATGATTCAGAAACTCAACAGATGCTGTGACTCAAGTAACTGCTGATGCACTTGGCAGCATGTCTGTATGTGCAAACACTAACAAGTACATTTTCATTTCAGTGTACATGGAAATTAGGCATGCAATTCCTGTTGCCTACCAGAAAATGGTATCCTAATTCTCCATGCAATAGCCAGGAACTACCAAGATTTACGAGTTCAACCAGTGGAAAATGCTTGTTAGGATTAGCATTACCTTACCTTAGCAAACTAACTAAAAAAAAAAATACTTATAAACTGCATTTCTTCTAAAAAACTCATCACAGACAGGCACGTAAGGATGGCTGTAGTGGTTCAGAACATGGCTTATTGGCCTAAATACATTGCCTCTGGCAGCAAGTGTACAAGAAACCATTTAGTCCCTAGGCAGTCAGTACCCTTCAGTATGTTTCCTTCTCCATGATCCTGGCCATGGTTCTCTTAAACAATGGAAATTTTTAACTAAATTCTTAACATCTACAACAACCAAGGACAAGGAGGTCCGAGTTTGGTTATACCTAGCTCTTGAAGAACCACCATTCTTTTTTTCTGCTCCCTCAGCCTCCGAACTTCATTTGAAGCTTCCTAGTCCTTGTCTAAGAAATAACAGTGAACTATGAGACCACCTCAAAGAAACAGAAATGACTGCAGTCTGTGTCTTCTGCTTCACCTTTTCACCCGTCCTGCATGACGCTCTTGATCACCTCTGTTACCACTGAGCTATGAGAAGGGGAAGCTTCTGCTCCAACAAGTTTTGCTTTGTATTTCTATTGGAACTCTCTTGCATTGGTAGAAGAAGCCAGCAGGTTATACATAGCAGTGGCCAGAACAGAGAGAAAAAAAAGCATGTGCAATCAGAAATGTTTTAATTTGTTGTGTTGGCAGGCTAAAAACACACCCACACAGGGCCACAAGAAGGCGGAGAAGCAGTCTCATGACTCAATACAAAAACAATTCCTGCGTGGCTCACTCAGGTTCCTGCTATGTAACCTCAGAAACGGGAACACCATGTGCAGGGTGTTGGTGTTGCTGAGGCAATGTGACACCAGCAGGACTTGAGTGCTGTGTGTGTTGTGGATTTTTACATGGGGGTCAGGTAAAGCAGCTGCTAAGTTCAGATAATTTCTTCAGGGAAGCAAGACAGTAAGTGCAGGTTGAGGGCATTTGAAGATGCTTTGATTTTACTGGAGTTTTGGATACATTAAGGTCACTGGAATAGCTTTGCTTTGTTTCTCATTGACACCTTTGTGGAACTTTGGTGCAAAACCCTACTCTTTGCTTTATCTTTCAGAGTTTTGTTAGTAACTGCAAAGGTACAGGTAAGGTAAAAAAGGTATGGCTTTTTTCTACTCTTTGGACTGCTTCCTACTACTGTTGTACTAACTCAGGTATTTATCCTATTTTTATGTGATGGTGAGAAACTTTTCTGGGCTGTAAGCTACTAAAAATGCAGTAATATATCCAGATGTCTGGGAGCATTGAAAAAGTAGCAGTCTTGAGAGCGGTGGTAGTAGAGCACTCATACCACGTAAGACACAGCAGCACATCTTTGACTATTACATTTTGAAAAATGAAAGACAGTGTAGTGATAACTGTACACTGCATGTGAAACTAAATGAACAAAATTACATGTTTATTAATAGAGAATAAAATAAAGCATCAATAAAGGCTCCAGGGTTTATGAAACGATGACATACCTCATATGGCTGTAATACATTTCTGTTAGAGGTGTAATCCAAGTATTTCTTCTCTGATACAAATCTAACAGAAAATTATTGGCCCATGTGTTAAAACACTAGCTACACTCATGCAAATGAGAACAAGATTAGGTAACTCGTAATAAAGGTCAGTATGTATTTAAGAGCATAATTCAATCATGAAGAAAAAAAGCCTGGCCCCTGGAGGCAACTGCATTAGAGTTTCTGACAAAATTGTGGGTGCAAAACAACAATTTTGATCAAAAGTCAGGGCTGTTGATATAGTAGACAAACAACTATGCTGAATTATATTTCACTGCAGAAATACTCTTGATGTGAAAGTTCAGAAAGTAACAAATCCTGGGTCATGACACAGAGTGCTGAGGCAGTGCTCCCTTCTCCCCATTTCAGTGGGAGTTGGGCTTGAGACTCCAATTATGTAGAAGGGAAAAAAATTATAGTATGTGGGTTTTGTAGTCAGGACAGTGCAGGTAGTCACTGAAAACTTGTATCACACATATAGACAGAGGGAAGCAGAGCAGATATTTTATCTGTATCACCAATCCTTTTCTAACATTAGCTGAGTCATTCAGAGTCCTGGGAAAGAGAATGTGGCATGAAAGGCATCAGGAGGAAGGTCAGATTAAATATGATGTACTGATGAAGGCGTGAATAATGGTTTATTTGAAACACTATCAACATGTAACCAAGAGTATCCCATCCTAGCACTTTTTTTCATATAGATTTGCCTTTTCCTCTTATACTTCATTTTGTCTGTACTGGTAGAGTTTATTCTTCTATGTAATGCTTCAGGAAGGGAATAAAAAGCAAGCCAGGTTTGGGATACTGGTCAGATTTCAATCTGTTGGCAATGTTACAGTTAATACCGGTTTTAGTGAGAGATTAAACTTTTCTCTGTTCTAGTTTCTTCTTTCCAAAATGTAAAACTATAGGAATAAACCTGAACTGATGTGGATAACTATGCAGAAATTCTTGTGTCTGAGCCATTTGAATTACTCACCTAGTAAGCAATAGTTTGTTCCGTGAGGCTTACTTGGTTTTGGTCACCTTTCACCAAAAGATTCAGTTACAATATATGAATTTGCGATCATCTCTGATAAAAGTATTAAACTGTGGGAGGAATAATGCTACTTAAAAACACTTGTCTTTACTTTTCCAGAATAGTTTGTATAAGACAATACAGATCAAATATTACCTTTTGAAAAATGAATGCAGTTGCCTGTCACTCAAACAAGCACTGCTAAGCTATGTGTGTTATTAAAATACCCTAGAAGACATAAGCAAGGATGACAGGGTAGTAAAGTTATTATACACTTGCACAGGTTATATACATGCAGCTTCTTTCAGTTTATTAACTTTGTTCTTCCAGATGTTAAAGCATTCTGGAAATTAAAAAAAAAAAAGTGGAAAAGTCCAATAACAGCTTTAATGCCGTGATGTTACTGCTAAGGAAGATGTGCTTCATGAGGAGGAATTTGATTGCCTCCAGCATCTGCTGCTGCTGCCAGGGGCTGAAGGTGAAATGAAGCAGCTAGCTAGGATCCTCCCTCAAGAAAAGTCTTCCTTTGGGGAGCACCTGGCTGCTGCAGGCATCTCCTTGGCTTTGTGACTTGTCCCCATTCTCAGCCTGGTCTGGGGCTGGACAGGATCAGGGCTGGCTTGCTTGCAGCCTGGGGGCACCAACACCAGCTCAAGTGAGCACTTGGGCTGCCCTGGGGAACTGGGTGGTACACGAGAATATTAGTGGTGAGGAGGTGGTGTGGGGTCTGAACAGGCTGTTCCACTACATTGAGTGATAATTCATGGTGCTGGACATTTTGGGTGTTAAATCTTGTCTTCAGGCCAGACTGGAATTTTCCAGCCTGGGTGCAGCTGCCAGTTTGGCAAATAAACATGGGTACTGCTATTCTGGATAGGAGTTTTTAAAGCTGTCCCCAGATCACGTGTTTCTTGTGGGAACTCCTTGGCTTGTATGGAGATTGATGAGGAATTTGCAGCGTTTCAAATATTAACCAAAGGACGCCAGAAAATGGGCAAGGGCAATGTGAAACTCTCCCAAGCATAAGCAGATGGGCTATTGTGTTATAGAATGCATACTGGAAGCTTGTTATCAAGACAAAAATGAGTTCTGCCACATTTCCTTTTACGTGTTATTATTAATTATAAGATCTAGTTCACTAGTGCTGGCACAGAGGTATGTGTATTTAACCTGACAATATTCGTGGTGAATAGAGGAATATGTTTTCATATCCCATATGCCATTTTTTCCTAGACATGTGAATATGAAAATGCAGATAACGGTGAGGGAATGATGCAGCAGAATATGATGTAATTTTTCTATTTTTATGGACTTTGTACACTTTAAGAGAGGATGAGTCTATAAAAGCAGTTCAGTTTCACTGGCTCTAAATCTGGCACACAGCTTGCTAAAAGCTATTCAAACTTAGCTCCTACGCTTATTTTTTTTTTGCTCTTCCTACAAAAGAATTGAGCTTCCAAACCACTGATAAGAGAACGCTATTTTTCAAATTTTTTTTTTTATTTTTTGGATTATCTTAAAAACGAAATGATAATATTGGTCAGAAAAGCTAAGAGAAAATATGCATATATAAAACCAAGGTTGAACTGTCTCAGATGTTTCCTTTTGATATATTTTGCTGGAAATACTATTTTTTAATATAATCAGGGAGAATTTAAGGATGTCAGGGGAGTAAAGGAAAAGAAATGCTGGTTGTTGTGACATACAGGCTTTCCATTTTCTGGAGTTTCATGTATACAAACTGCTTTGCTATTTGCTGTTATTGCCAAGGTGACTTTTCTCTTTTCTTTTCTTTTTTTTTTCCCAGTAAGGAAAAAAGTGAAGACAGACTACTGAACACTTGGAGAGACCTAGCTGAACGTTTTCGTAGCAAAAGATAGAATGAAATACCTAGTGTTTTACTTCATTGTACACAGGACCCCAAGCCTCATCTTAAGGCAGCTTCAGCTTCTTGTTGAAGTGTTTCAGTGTGCCATACAGTTGTAAGCAAGGCAATGTGCCTGTCTTCGCATCAGGTGTTCTTGTACGGAAGGGTATCCAAGCTGCTTTCCTGAATGTTTGCAGGGTTCATGTTTAGTATCACTGATAACATATAATGTTACATTGCTATAACATTGTTAGCAACACCAAGTACATAGAGTATAATATAAAACTGTTGGTGAATATGGTTTCTGAGGATGTTTGTGCACTGTGAAGCTTGGGGGTAAGAGCAACATGATTTAAAGAGAGGTAAGACTGTTTTTCAGTGACACATTGCCCCCTTTTTATCATGTTTCTGGCAAGCCAAAAAATAATCTTTAGTTTTCTTGCGAGTTGCTAATCTATCTAGCAATGCCAGGCCTTACCTTAGTTAAAAAAAAAAAAAAAGAAACCTTGTCTTGCACAGAAAAAAGAGCAATGATTTCTGTGTTATTCTTATATGATTACTCAGGCTAAAAATTTAATTAGCTTTTTCCATCTTTATATATATATATATAATAAATACAAGGGGAATGAAAAGGCAGGAAATAGCCCCCCACATCAAAAAAAGGATTTAAACAATGCAAAAAGAATCAGTATCTTACCAGCTGTGGCCCATAGATCTTTAAAGAGACCTAAGGATAGCAGAGAAGAAGATAAACTTGATGGCAAAATTTGGCTGAAATTATCTGAGGTGCTGAATGAAATGTTTGCTACTGCTGGGCTACCTAGATTTCTCCAGTTTGTATGAAGTCCTCTGAAAGGGCTCTGCGAAGTGACTGAGCAGAAGTACATTCTTTCACTAGGCAGTATCTTACCAGGGAAACATGATGTCTGGATCTGTTTTCTAATTCTTTCTAAAAAGGCAGTTAATTGATTGCGAGTCCAGTAAGTGAGAAGATACTCGGGATCCAAATGGAATGTGGAAGATGGAGAAGGAAGAGCATGGTGTGGAAGATCAATCCCATGCATTTCACACTGGCTTTGGACAGGTGACTGGGAAGGTACTGGTATCCTGGTTTATGGAGATCTCAACAATTCAGATCTGGTCAGAGGAAATGTGGGATTTGGGCTACTAAGGGGGTGAGCAGAAAGAAGCAAGAGCTGCATGCCTTTGTATGACAGTGGAACTATTTTCATATGATAATTTCCAAGAGCACAGTATATATCTGAAGTTGTCTTTATATCTACAGAGCTAAGTGAGAGGACCAGCGAAAGTGTACCTGTGTGGATAAATCACTACACAAATATTAGGATTTAATTTCTTTCTACTGCAAACTTTTTGCCAGAGTGTCACCTCCTTCTGATGGCAGTGTGTGCTGAGTTGCTTGGAGTGAGGTTTCTTTGGCACATATCACGTTTCTTCCAATCTGATTAGATTGACTTTGCTTTACTTTATGTTACAGATTCTATACCGCACTAAGTATGTGAGATGCTTGCCTGTGGCCAGTCTTAATGAAAGGAGGAACTCCTCTGTTTCTAATGATGACATGGCCCATTGCAGTAATGATTGTTTTTATTGCAAAATACTAGAGCTTAAAGACCATTTATGACTAAAACAGTTAGGTCACTGGAACTATGCAGACAATAAAAGCGTTATTGCTCCATCGGTGCCTTTTTACTCTTTGTTAAGAGGAACACTACTCTTTCATTTCCCCCCGAACACTTAAAGCATCCCTAATTATATCACTGCTCGAGCTACAACTGCAGCTCTCAACATCACATAAATCTTACACTAAATTGGTTTGTGGCTGAATTGTGAAAGGGATCAATAGATTCATTTGCACTGATTCCCCACTCTGTTACTGAGAACGTGTCTACACATGTGAAGGATGAGATTATGTGCGTTGATTCACAACCTCCCAAGATGTCTTAGAAGCTGCAGCATACCTGGGATACAAGGAAAAAGAATAGGAGAATTAAATCGGATGCTCTGTTTGATCTTGCTGCACCTATGAATGCTAAATCTTCAATGTGATGGAGTGAGATGCTGTGTTGTCTCCAGCATTTTGTTCGCAAAAGCGCTGGTAACTCCTTGAAGAGAACACCTTACAGTTTTCTACAGCAATGACATAATACATTCAAGTACCATAAACAGTCTGTTGTTGAACAAATGGTGGCTATGTCTGAAAGCTCTGTTTTCTTGCAAGGCAAAGTCCTTAAAAAACGAAGTCCCAGGTGTGAGCACAGAAATCTGCTAGCTTTAATAGTATGAGCTTTTGCCATATTATCTGTGGCTGGTTCACCCTGCTAGCAAAAAAACCCCACCTCCCATGACCTCCACTAAAGGGAATTTTTAATGTGCGTGTATAAATCAGGCTGTAGGACTGGGGCCTTAGATAGTAAAACATTTGCAGTGAAGGTATGTTTTTCCTATGTGTTCTATAGTCTGCTACATATGACCCAATATGATTTTAGGAGTGTTCCTCTGCCAGTTTAAAGCCATTGCTTACACTATAACCCTCTTTCTGCTTTATTGGTGTGATCAGATCTGTGTCAGCAGGGTGCCTTTGCTTAGGGACAGTGTCTGCAAGTACTTTTCCATCACTATAGTTACATCACTTCAACAGAAACATGGACTAAGATGGATTTCTTTTTCTTGATGTAACTTTTTACCCAAGGAGGTTAACCGAAGGACTTGCACCCTGATATGCTGTTGATGTCTTGGCAGAATCTGTTATTGCAGAGCCGGGCTTAGGAAAAGGTGCAGGGAAAATTCTGTGTAGAGGAATAAAGCTTTTGGCTTTTATCAGGCAGTGAGGGCCATTCTGTCTTTGGTAGGTTTAACTCTACAAGTGGTTGCTCTGTTTCAGGGCTCTGCTGAAAGGATTGTTTTATAAGATTACAGTTTATGTTTACAAGGATCATTTTATGTTGTGAGTCACTGGGGAAAAAAGATCAAGCTTTGGCACAATGACAGCACTGTTCATTATACATATCTTGCTCTACAGCCCTCTAAAGGGCCACTAATATGATCAGAGGGCTGGAGCACCTCTCCTATGAGGACAGCCTGAGAGAGTTGGGTTTATTCAGCCTGAAGAAGGCTCTGGGGAGACCTTACAGCAGCCTTCCAGTATCTGAAGGGGCTCTACAAGAAATCTTGAGAGGGACTGTTTACGAGGGCATGGAGTGACAGAAAAAGGGGCAATGAGTGTAAACTGAAGGAGAGCAGATTTAGATTAGACATTCAGAAGAAATTCTTCACTGTGAGGGAGGTGAGGCACTGTCATAGGTTGCTCAGAGAAGCTGTGGCTGCCCCCTCCCTGGCAGTGTTCAAGGCCAGGTTGGATGGGGCTTTGAGTACCATGGTCTAGTGGAGGGTGTCCCTGTCCGTGGTAGGGGGCTTGGAAGTAGATGGTCTTTGACCATCTTTGACCATTTGAGGTCTCTTCCAACCCAAACCTGATTCTATGGTAAAGCATAATTTACAAACTGGTGTGTAACAGTTTTGTTAACATGAGATTGAAAAGGACAGACATTCCCTCACCCTGGGGTTGTGTTGGCTTGCAAATGTTGCAGGAGCAGAAGCAACATTGCATAAGTAACATTGAACAGGAAGCTGACAGCCCGAGTCCTACCTGTGTAAAGGTGTGTGGTTTCTGATCCACTTTTGTTGGCCCTGGTTGTTGTCCTGTCACCTAGTGTGACATAGGAGACTACTGAAGGATACGACAAATATTTTTTTTCAGCTTTTGCATCACCACGTCATACTTATACAAGCTATATAGCAAATATTCCTCTTTGTGTGGTCATTTTCATAGAACAACTTCACCTACATTTTTTGGAAGTTGGCTAGGCTTGGACTTTGGATGGGCTTTTTTTTTGTTAAAAAGATGGGACTGAAGAATTTAAAATCCCCAGGAGGAAAAGAAGAATTGCTAGTGGGTGGATGGGGGAAAGGGAAAAATGGAGAAGGAAATATTAAGATGCAGGAAGAAGAGAGACATATTTTTTAAGCCAGAGAGCCAATTTGGCATTGAAAGTGCACGTGGTAAAGAAAGCAGAAGCAGATAAGACTGGAGAGTGAAGAGAAATGATTGAGGCAATAAGGAGGAACAGATCAAATCCAAGAAAAGGAGGTGGAGCAGGCATGATATTCCTTTGATACGGATCTGTGCGTTGTGTGGCTTGCCCAGGTTTGGCAGCTGAAGTTCTGTCATCTTGCACAGCCATGTTGCCTTTGCAGCTCCCACAGCACTTGGCTTTCATGTCCTACTACTCTCCCAGTTTTAGGATTTAAGAATGTGATCAACAAGGTACTTGCAATCAAGTGGGTCATAAGTACATTGCTTATGTCAAAAACGCGTACAAAGAAAGCAGAAGCTAAAGAGATGGCACCTAACTCCTACTCCAAATTGGCCAAGACGACATGGTATCAAAGATCTGATGCTGTTCAGCAACATATTGAGCAGCCAGAAAGAGCAAGACAGAGTGAGTGATAGCACTCTTTTAGTTATCAACAGCCTCTTTCCACTTCCAAAATAAGTACTGGATGCTATGACTCAGAGTTGTATACAACCTAGACCGCAACACGAGCTAGGAATGCCTGTTGTCTCCACATGCAGAGATTTTACATCTCTAATAAGAGAAGTTAGAGATATTTCCTTTTATTCAGGAATAAATATGTTAAAGATATTGAAACAATCAGACACTTTGGTAACATGTAATGTTACTAGAGAAAGAATTAATTTTAATTATCCCCAATTAATGCTGATAGAAGAGGAAGCTGAAGGGAAAGCTGTTTCTATTTTTTGTTGGTTTTGTTTAAATCCACGAATAAAATAATACAAACTAGGGCTCTGAAGTGTTTCTTACAAGTGTAGCAAATGGCAGCCTATGTAATCACAATTGTAGCATAAGTAAAGATCTTGAATCGTGATGTAACTGTTCCTTAAAATACAATGTCAACAGATTGCAGTAATTAACACCCCACTCTGCTGCTCAGCATCATCTGTGAGGGGAAAATGCAGAGCGAAACCTTCGGGACAGATTCTGCTTAGGGACACTCACAGTCCTAGCGACTCGGGTAGTTGTGCAAGTACGTAGCAGCTACTATCCAACTTTTGGCCTACTGTATTGGGTGGTGATGGGGTTTGTGTTAAGAGTCCCTTTAAATGATGTTTTCCAGTGTTTAGTTTTAATGTTGCTTCTCACATCTTCAAAAGGTGTGTTTTTGGCAAAAAGAACAGGTAATAGAGGGTTCATGTATGCTGGTACTGCAGAAAACAGCAACTCTGACCGGCTTTAAAAAATACTACTGAGCTGATGCTTCCTGTCTCCCATCCCTGTTCTTTCTCCCTGAAATTACTTTGGTTCCTGCTGCAAACTAGATTTCGTGCCATTCATAATAATAATAATAAAATGACACTAATTGCTATGTGTAGTGGATGTTCTGAATTGAGTCTGAGGAACTGAGTGTAGGCTGTATAAGATACCAAACATAGCGACTTCGCAAATAGGGTAAATTAGAGTCGAGAAAATGTTGTATAACAGAGTATGAGTGGTAGTTTATAGCCTTCATTCTCATTCACACCCACAATTTGAGCTCTTTCACAGAAGGACTCTTACTGGGAGGTAATCCTTTGGAGAAAATTCATCAAAAACATGCCATCCTTCTGATCTTAACCATGGCAGAAAATATCAAAATAGAAAGTCTACTCAGAACAGCTTTTTCCTGAAGTGTCGAGGACGCATTAAAAATAACTAGTGACACTTTAAAAGGCTTTTTTAACACACGTGTTAATATGCAACTGTGGCTAATTAATCATTGATGTGAAATAAGAGTGACAGCTTTAGAGGCATCTAAATGACCTGGGAGTCAAAATCTGATTGTTCACAAGTGATGCTGACACTTGGGATCTCACAGGGCTTGGCAGGCTTTCACCCTCTGTATCTTGGAGTGGAAGCTTGTGCTGGACCCACACGCTTCCTCAGGAGCAGGAGAAGATTGTCTGTGGCTACACAACCCAGTGACTAAGGTCTTTGACTTCACTGATGACAAACTGTGGTAATTGCAAAGCTGCTGTTGGGTTTCAAATCAGTCCTCACTTGTGATGGAGCCCCTGTGCTGGCTCCTGCACCCATGGTAAGTGTCCTGCAGCACACTTGGTAGTGTTGCACCTAGTGCCTGTTGTCAGTATATATTTGGAGATGAGTTTTGTTTTGATGAAACCTGTTATTAGGTGCTTTTTCAGAGCACTTTTATAGGGATGTATTCTAAAACTCATTTAGGTGGCAATCTTGTCGGGCTTTTCTGCTTCTGGACGTTAGAAATAAGGGGAAAACTTGAACTCCAGGACATACTATAGAAAATATACATTTGGATTCTCAAAAAAATGAGAGCTGTGCAGTGGTAGTGTTGCAAAGCTATTGTGGCTGCAGGCTGAGGAAGAAGCAGCCAGGGTTCCTGTGCTGCAGCAGGGCATGCCAGCTGTGTGCATCCCCTTGCTCAGGTCTTTGTAAAGGGAATCTCTGGGTTCCCGGCAGGCACGGGTGAAGATCGAGATGGGCAATGCATCAGCAGCCCTCAGCTGTGGCAGCAGTCCCCTGGGAACCGTGGCAGGCAGCAGGAAGCGCGCGCGTCGTCTGGAGTCCCCTGATGAATGCCGGAGAGAAGCCACACTCGGTCCCTGCCGGCTGTGAGGGCAGAGGCTGCTTGCTGGTCTGGACAAAGGCTGGCTCCTTAATTTCTTTCTGCTGCTGTTACTAAAACTCCACATAAATCTTGTGTGGTATTTGGTGTCCCTATGAAGCATGCTTTGCCTCCCAGTTCTAATAATGCTGCATGTGTAGTTTTAAGGGGGAGTAGGGGGAGGCTAAAGCAATGGAAAACTTAACAGTATTAATAAATGAAGCTGCCCATTTGCCAATCCCTGTAAATACGTATGTGGCAGTAGCAAGCTGCTTGTTCAAGAGAAAGCATAGGGATGTGTAAGAAAATAAGGTTCTTGTGTAGAAGCAGAAAATAGTTCCTGCTGTGGTGGTGGGTGGTGGTGGGAAACAGGAGCAGTTCAGGGTCTGTGCCTGGTCTTTTCCTTCCTTTCCACAGCCCACCATGAGACATGAAACATGCTCCCTCATCAGTGTGAGTTGCAACCCCTTGACCTCCCTGGAAAAATCTGTGCCTGTGCAAAGTGTCTCCGGTATTGGCTTGATAAGCTTAGATTTTGGCTTCTTTCTTTAGACAGCAAGTGCTCTGTGTTGCACTCTTCAGTGGTTTGTTTTTTAATATTTTTTCATCTTCTTTAATCTTAGTTAGGGGTTCTCTCTCTTGCCAGAAACAAGAAAACAAATAAATGCTGTAGCTGTACCAAAAGGTCCGAAATTCTGAGATTAAACGAAAAGCAGGCTTCAGGCTGAACTGTATCCCTCATAAAATATATGAACTCAATTTCATGACCTATGCCTGCCCATTCAGTATCCTTTAATATCACATTGTCCTTTGCTCCCGTCTGTGCTTTATGCTACTTGCCTCAGGAAGTGTGCTTGAAATTCCTTGTAATATCAATCCAGATAATTGATATTGTGGCTAATAATTAATTAAAATATGAATGAGCATAGAATGAAAGGAGCTCAGCCTAGTGTTTATCCCAAAGCAAAATTAGGTTTGGTTTTTTGGTTTGGTTTTTTTTTAAATGAAGTTCTCTCGTGGGTTCCGGGGTCTTCGGTGTCCTATTGCAACAAGGCAAAACTAATACACCAGACGATGCTATTCATTTCATTTCTAGATCGGAATTAATTCAGGAATATGAAATGGAAGAGATCTCATTGCTATATGCTGATATCTCTGGTTTGAATACCTAATACTTCTGCTTCTGAGGGAGATGGGACTACAGTCAGCAAATAAAAAAGATTAGTTTTGGAGCATAGAGGTCTCAATGTTAATGTGACCTGAAAATAGAAGGTTTATGTTCAGTTGGGATAATCTGAACTGAAGGAGAATGAATTTAGGGCTCAGACCTGAAAGTACTTACCTCAGGTATGTCATTGCAATGCTTTCACTGTGAGTACTCACATGGAAAACATCTTTAGGATGGGGCTGTCATGGAGTATGCGTTAATAATGCTTTCTGGAAAATTACTTGCTTGGCAATTAAGAAAAGGGTTGGATAAAATTCTGGAATTTATTATTTGTGCATTTAATAGCATATTTAACATAAATTTAAAGTAACAGTAAGCAATGGGGACATTCCACACAGCTGAAACCAGAGAACAGGCAAACACCTGCCTGGCTGAACTAAGGATTACTGTTTGCAGTAAGGAAGCTGCTCTCACAATAACTACAAGAATTTGTTTGCAGCACATGCATTTACAGATATGATAGTTACAGCAAAAGAACATACATATACAGAGGAAATAGATGCAGAGTGTTTGTGTTTGTTTTGTATGCGAGTAGAACAATTTAGCATACAGATGTGCTTCATGTGATCCACGGATGCTAACTGGGTGCATAGTTGCTGAGTGTGTGAGTATGCACAGGTATAGGCATTGTTACTGTATATAATTTTTAACCCTTTCTGTCATTCCAAGTTGAAGTTTTCCTGATGGGTGAAATGCTTCTGTTCTGTTCTGCATGTAGTCTAACATTCTTGTGTGGGTTGGTTTTGGCTTGGTGGGTTTTTTTTAATTTTTTACTTTTTTTTTTTTTGCCTCTTCCAGTGGAAATAAGAGCAATGATCAGAATAATTATAATTTTAATAAATATGTTACTAAGTCACTGTTTGTTATGTTTTTCCATTATATCAGCATGTCATTTATTTTTCACTATGTAGGTGTTGTCTCCGTGTTTCCTTCCTGTACTGCTTGACAAGTACAAGCTTTTGCCTTCACTGTCTTCGCTCAGTTGCTGCATGTGATACTGGTTTTACAATGCTGCAAGTATTGTCTACTGCCCAGATGTCTCTTCTGTAAGAACATAGCTACAGGATTCAACAGACTCTGTCTGTTTAATTGAAAAGATGAGGGTCAGCAGGGTCCACCCAGTCTTTGAGCAAAGTCTATCACGTTGGCTGCCGTGGGAGCCTCCCTGCTCAGCTCTACGGAAGCTCTTAACTCTGCTCTGCTCCAAACTAAGTAGAATTTAGGAAAGCTGAATAAAATTAATATGATGGCAGTATTTTATTGGTGCTGATAAATACTGCAATAATAAAAATGAAGGATATTTGTTTATTGCTTTTAAATGGGACATCTTTCAGTTGCTCCGGTTTTAGTACGTTTTCACCTGCGTAGCTGATTTTTTCCAGGTCTCCCCTTTGTTCAGGTGTTAGTGTAAACTGTGCAAAGATCAAGTATACATGCACCAGCTTTGAGGCCTTGGAAGAATTAAATGTTCTGTTGTATTTAATCTAATTTAAAAAAAATAGTTTCCTTCTCTTTAAATAGCCTTGTTACTCAGTGGTATCCTATAGATATGAAGGCTTCACCTGTGCTAGTAAATAACACCGGGTGAATATATACTTGGATACTTGCCAGTGATGACTCATACTGTTTTAATTATGAACTTGCTTCCCTGCACAGGAAAGTATTTTTCCTAGAGAAATGAAAAAAACCTTTAAAATTAATTTTTAAACAATTCATCATTTGTCCCCAGTAGGAATAAACTAATATTTTATTATATTTTGAAGCCTCTGTATGCACATTTTTTTCCTGTAGAACCATGTTGCTTATTCAATATTTCCTGTGATCATGCAACGAAAGACTTTAGAATAGGACTAGTAGTTTTCAACAGTTTAAAGAATATTCTGTGGGTGTATGTTTTCTTCCTTTTTATTTTTGAGTCCTTTGAGAGACCATTATGTGTAGTCATAAAAGCTTCTCTATACATTGAGAAGCCAGGATCCTTAAGTTAAGCTTCTTAAAATTGCAAAAAACATGGAAATTAATTCTGGAGTTTGTCTACACAGTAAATTCTCTACAAGGAAAGAGCAAGCTTGAATTTACAGTATATTTCATAGACCTCATTAACTTTCTGTGTGGACACATTTACTGTATCTGAAGAATAGCTCTGAATGAAGCAGAGGTGGGAAAGTAATGTTCATGTTTACTGTGGCAACATCTAGCTAAAATCTCATGGGGGTCTATCCACATCTTAATTCATCATCCGTTGCAGACTTCTTTATTGATTTTATTAAAGTCATAGAGACAGCGTGAGCTGGAGAAGTGTAGCATTTGCATGCATCTCAGTAAAACTTGATTCAATAGCAATTGATTGATTTGTGTCGGCTAACCCCCCCCAAAATCAACTTTGTGGTCAATATAGAAAGGAAAATACAGGTAATTAAAGAAATACATTTTGACTAAAATCTTTCTTATTTCTCAGTCTTTTTCCCAAGTATCTAAACTGCCTCTAAACGACTTGTCAATTGCAGACTTGAATTCAGTCGCATGTGAAGAGTCAATCAAAGTCACATTAACCTGAGTTAATAAAGAGCGTTTCAACACAGCTGCTATTGCCTCTCTGGTCTTCAAGAAAGACCTATGGAAAAGTTTAGTTGTGACAATAGGGGCCACATTTTTTTATTCTTTGGGTGTTATATTTTCAGTATTCAGCAGATGTACTAGTTACATTAGTGAAGTGCAACTTCTTCCTGTGGAGCGAGTTTAAGCCACTGTGAGAAAGAGGTGATTCACAGAATTTTCACAGAATTTCAGGAGTTGGAAAGGACCTCCAGAAATCATCAAGTCCAGCCCCCAAAACTGATAGCAATACAGTTTAATAGAGAAAGAGTCCTGATGCCTGCTGGATGCAAACAGATGTTACAGTAATTGGTAGAATCTGTTTATTACTGATTGTTCATACTAGCAAGTTTATTCCAATCCAATCACTTAAGGCTTCCCATCTCTTTAGAATGTGAGAAATCACAGGTTGCAATGTAAAGAACATGTGACAAAGCCTTGACTTTAGAATTCATCAGGCCTGGGGCAAGTTAAGGTCTTCCAGAAGGTGGAGGTGCCAGGATATAAAAATGTGTTTTCCTCTTTGGTTGCATCAAGTCTAATAAACACAAAATGTTGCAAGACTAGTACAGAAAGATGGTTTTCATTTGTATTCTTATATTAAGTTCTGGTAATCACGGTATTGCTTATGCTCCCACTTGTTTGATTGATTGATCCTTTCTCCTACTGCACTGAGAGTATTGACATTTGATGAAGCTGCCTCAGTTTCTGGGTGGGCTGAGAGAGAGATTTTGAGGTCTTTGCTGCAATACATTTCTAGTTTTAATCTTATTATATAAGCCTAAGGCAAATGCTGCAATGAATATGGAAATAAACAAAGAAGAAATATTCTGCTTGGTTTAGAAGGAGCACGTTATGTGTCTGTGCAGTGCCAGAACTCAGGGATCTCTAGGCTAATGTCCTCTGGTGTTATGCACAGTAACATCCTGTGCATCTAGTGTGTACACTTGTAGCTTCTGTAAAAGATAATTGTCTTGACTAGATACCACGGTTTCACCATGACATTTCTTTATCGGGTAAAAATAATTCAAAGTTGTATTTAAAGGCAAATAGTAGATTCATCTCAGGCTTTGTGGATGTGCATGAAGAGTGGGATGGTGCTTAGACATTCCACGATTACACAATGTTGTCTCTTCATTACATTTCAGATGGGGCTCATGATGAATAATTTCCGATACCGATGATATAACTGCTATTAAATTTCACCTTTGATTATTGCCTGTGTGGTTTCTAAGCCCTACTGAGAACAACTGAAGACCCATGAAATTCTAGCATTTTACTGATCAGAAGAAAGGGGAAACCTGCTTTTTTCAGTTAAGTGCAGCATGCAACCTGTAGCAAGCAGACTATCTATTTAAAAGTGTACTGTGCTGTCCATATGAACATTTTCTGTGTGTCTCATTGGGAGACTGCAAGATACAGTTCTGCCCTTGACATCTATCACCAGGAACGATCCCTTCTCCCTCTATAATTGCACCATATGAGATAGCTTTTGACAAGTAAAATCATAGGGAAATGTTTCCAGGGCTACTGAAGTTGTTCAGTTCTGAGATTTTTGTAGAGCTCTATTTTCTGCCTCTTTAGTTCCAAGAAAGAATATCACCAAATCTAAGCCAGGAAAACAATAGATTTGCCCTGACCGGTTATCTACAGAATTGCTGCCAGCAGAGGAGTTTTGTGGGAAGGATAATTTTACTGTTCAGCATTTCTGGCAAACCCTGGAGACCTCAGGCTTGCTGGATTCCAAATCAGAATAGTTTTGGCCTCTGGAAAATGCAGCAATTATCTGTCTTTTGTTAATTCAGCTTTTATTTGATGGGAAGTCAAACTGTCCATGCTGATTTCTGTAATATCATCCAAGAAGGCAAAGTAAGGAAAAGGAGTAAGGGCAGAAATAGTTAAGGTTGTGTTGCCAAACTGACGGTTCCCACCACACCCACCACCAAGAGTGGTTCTTGGGATGATGCCTGAGCAGGCAGGTGTGAGGAGGAGGAGGGCTGCCTGGCAGGCTGAGCTTGGTTACGATGTCTGTAGGGTGGGGGGTGTCAGGGAGCAGAACATACTGGAGGAAGCTTTAACACCCATCTCTGCAGAGTTGGAACAAGCTGCCTCCAGCACTGCGGCTCAGAGTCCAGGCATGTCCCCATCTCTTCCAGTATGCCAATTACACATGAAGCATCCTTGACCCCAGATCAATGGTTACTGCATAAAGAAGCCGTGTGTACGTGAGTTTCTGGGAAATACGTGGAAGAAACTTGGATTCTGTGGTGTAGGCCTGGGGTCTTGTTGTGCTGGGATGATATTTAATAAATCTAAATGCTGGGTTCTGCACCTGGGACGGAGTAAGGCAGGCACAAGTACAGATTGGGAGAGGTGTGGCTGGAGAGCAGCCCTGCAGAAGGGGACCCAGGGTGCCGGTCAGCAGCAGCTCCATATGAGCCAGCAGCGTGCCCTGGCAGCTGGGAGGGCAAACCGCATCTGGGGGCATCAGCCGGTCAAAGGAGGGGATTGTCCTGCTGTGTTCAGCGTTGGTGCGGCCTCACCTCGAGTGCTGTGTGCAGTGCTGAGCCCCACAGCTCAGGAAGGATGTGAAGGTCCCTGAATGTTTCCAGAGGAGGGGAACAAAGCTGGTGCAAGAGATGGAAGGCATGTCTTGTGAGGAGAGCCTGAGGACTTTTGTCTTGTCTAGTTTGTAAAGGAGGAGGCTGAGGGGTGACCTCATTGCTCTCTACAGGTTCCTGAAGAGAAGTGGAGAGGGCGGTGGTGAGCTCTTCTCCCTGAGATCCAGTGACAGGACACATGGGAATGGTTCAAAGCTGCACCAGGAGAGGTTTAGGTTGGATGTTAGGAACCATTTCTTTAGTGAGAGGGTGGTCAAATGCTGGAACAGGCTTCCTAGAGAGATAGTTGATGCGCCAAACCTGTTGGTGTTTGAAAGGCATGTGGTCAATATCCATAACAATGATTATTGTAGGTCCCTTTTAACTGAAATACACTACCCTACCCTGCTTCTATTCTATGCTATGCTATGCTATGCTATGCTATTCTATTGACACATCCCAGTCAAAGGGACGGGAACCACATCTGGTAGCTGACAGAGTTGCAGTTTCAGCTATTATTTATGTGACTGATCTGTTAATGTTAGTCATAGTTGAGTACTTTGGCACTGTACCAAGGTTGTGTGTATGTGTGCTTGTGTGTTCGTGTGTTGGCAGGCACCTTCTTTTCTTTCACCCAGTGTATTTGCTTATGCAACTGAAACAAGTTGCAGCTGTAGTGGGTTTAATTTACTTATAGTACTGAAATGAAAGAAAATATGCAGAAAAATCAGCAATAATCTTAAAAGATCCATTTTGTTTCACTGTCTTACTTATATAGGTGTGGAACTTATCAGTGATGCAAGGCAACATAACATCAAATTAATGGCCCTAAGCTTGCCCCAGGTACTTTATATCTATCACAAGGCCTAATGCTGCACAGTGTATTGTAATGTTTTGGGTGCTGGCAGCATGAAAGCTGTATTATGGGTCTGTGCCTAGGCCAGTGTCTCTACCTCTCTGCTTATTAATCTGATCATAGTGGCACATTAATGATGCTGTAATGCTTCCAATGTTGGAGCTGGCTTTGTAGCTGTGGGAATCTTATCAGTGCCCTGGACTGTGTTGGGCAGATGTACCTGGAGATTTAGTGACTGGTGCCAGACAGAGTGAATTGGGCAGGGGTAGAGCTGCACCCACTGCATTATCTATGGCTTACCCTAACCTTGCTGAGTGAATAATTACTAGTGAGAAAGTGCATGGAAACCATGTCTGTCTGAAGCTGAGCTGGACGCACCAAGTTTAGATCTGGGATTCATTGTGATTGTAATGAAGGACCCAGTTACAAGATTTAGGTCTATGTCTGTGCTACCTTCTGAGAGAGTTCACAGGTTATGTCTTGTCCATTTCTGATCAAAAGAGCTTAATTTTCAAGTTTAGGAGAAAAAGTAGCATCTAGAACTGGTGTGGATGGAGGGTAAAGACTGCCCACTGCATAGTGGACAAACTATGGAAACTGTGGGTTTTGAGAGTCAGGAGTTAAACCAAGACAACCTCTCAATCCAACTGTTTTTGTTCTTCTGTTACCAGCATAACATGCTGCCCCATGTGTTCTTTTTCTTATTTGTATCTGGTTCTTCTGCCTCCCACTCACAAGCTGCATTTTTTAAAAATAGAAACAGGATTCTCAACCCAAGTTTAGAGATATTTCAGAGGGAATGAATGGCAAGTTCATTGGGCCAAATGGTCCTTGCTGTGACTGTTCACTACTACAGATTTAGGCAGTGATTAACCCTCCCTCTTTTCATTCTGTTTTTTTAGGCACCAGAGGAAGCATTTTGGGGAATGGCAACTTTGGGGAAGGCCAAGGGAAGAGGCAGCTGAGTTTTGTAGCTGTCTGTATTGGCTCACAATTCAATTCAAATGATATTTCTAAGGATCTACAAGGAGAAAGTAAGATAGCTCCCCCAGTAAAATCCTGTATCCATGAATTAATTTACGTTAAAGGCCTGGATGCTCAGAGGGTCTATGGGTACACAGTTATGTGAAGATTGGAGGCTGTGCTTCAACCCCTGTTAATTAAAACAGGGATACTGGGCAGGTTTGCATGGCAAGTTGTACATGGGGTTGCTTCCAAATTGCAATTGTAAAGCCCTAATACTTAGGCAGTGGCAGCTGAAGGGTGTTGCAGCCTTGTATAGTGGGGGGAAGAAGGAGGTGAGCCTGCCTGGTGGAGCGTTGTAGAACTGAATTGGGGGCAGGCCATAGCTGGGGGTCACCCTGGAAACTGACAGCTGGCAGCTGCTGCCACCTAGGGTACCCCAGAAAGTGCCTGAAGAGGCACTGGCATAGGAGGTCTGGGATGTGCTGTTGCTCCTCTCTGTATTAACACCACTAGCTGTTCATTACAAACATTGTGTTGAGCTTAGTCTTCCTGCCAGGAAAAGGGAATGCAGATCAGTAGCCTGACCTGGGCAGGAGGCCCCAGTCTCATCCGGCCAAAGTCCTTGGAAGGCACAGTGGGAATAAAGCCTCAAGCAGGTTCTGCCCTGCCCACGTCAGTTATGATTTCTAAGGCCTTGAGTGGCTTCAGCGGTGTGATTATCTCATACCCCAAAGATATATCAAGCAAGTGGTACAACGTGTGAACAACTAGAGTTATGTAATCATCAAGTGTGACAGTCAGTATAATTCAATTGTGAATGCCAAGTATCATTATTATGGAAGCAGAAAAATAATCTCTGACTAAAAAGAAGGACATGCAACTGACATTTTTGTATTTCTTCAACTAGCTAAAAAGTTGCTGCCAATTTTAAATTGTTTGCAGAACATATATATTTAATGAATTACTTTGTTTTCCCAGCCAGATTACTGGCAAAGCATGATTATATACTATTCCAGAAATAAATGTATAAAATAATACATTTACATAATACTTGCAAGCTATCTTCACTGTCACTTTGTGTTACTGAAAAGCTGACTGCTCTGTTCACTTGTGCCAGTGACATTACGCTTATGCACTCTTATGAAAACACTGACACCAGATTCTTTTATTTACACAGTCTTGCACTTTTCACAGCTAAAAGAGATCTGTAGTTTGCCTAGACGTCACCCAGTTATTTCTCATGAGCAATCTCTTGTGGTGAAAATAAATAACCATCCAGTGACTGGGGATGAAGAGGTGTACCGGCATAGAATGCTTCCTAACATAGCATCAGGACAGTCTCTGTTTCTCTGCCAAAGGTGGCCACAGATCCCCTTATCCTATGGGCTCAGCCTTTGATTTGAACCTTTCAGATGAGAAAACTGAGGCTCATTTCTGATATCTGACAGTATCATCCCAGCTTCATTGGCAGTAAACCATTTTGCAGCAATATATTACAGGATTAGTATTGGTATATAAAACCTCCTCACACTTCAATATACCAGGGTTATGATTGTTTCTGTGGAAACAAATCCAACTAATTTAAAGAGTTGTCATTGGATGGGATAAGAGCTGTGGAAGGAAGAAGGCAATTTTCAAACCCAGGACTTAAAGATGTCCCAAGCCTTTTCTCCACTAGCCCCTTGTCTCAGTTTTGCTTTTGTTCACATAACTGAAAATTTTATGAAGAAAAATTATCGGAAAGTGCTTAGCAAAGTGTGCCCAGTGATAGTGTTACTGTAGTTCTGTTACACACAATGTAAACAGAACTCTCTCTCTCTCTCTGAGTAACAGATATTACATCACTGGAGTGACTCTCTAAAACCCAAAACTGGTAAAAGAAAAATGGTCACTGGTCTCAGTGCTTAAAAAAATGTATTGGCCAGGAGCTGAAAATTTCTGAAATATCTTCACAATTAACTGAAATGTAGGAATTTAGAAGAATAGTTGTGTTTTGCAATCCACAAGCAAGACCA
The DNA here is from genome assembly GCA_013400835.1 of Zapornia atra. NCBI lineage: Eukaryota > Metazoa > Chordata > Aves > Gruiformes > Rallidae > Zapornia > Zapornia atra. The sequence continues at coordinate 165,209 of VZTU01035014.1, forward strand.
ATTTTTTCTTTAACACCACCAATCCAGTCTTCGTAACTTCAGAGTCTCAAATTTGTGAATTGTAGGGCTTTCTCCACAGTTATGTTCAAATCAGGAGAAAGACATGACGAAGTGTGGCCTTCAATGGCAGTTCCTTGGTTCAGGTGGATCCCAGTAGTTCCAATTGAATTACGCCAGTGGAGAATCTTGATTTAAATGTCTTAAGCCTCCCTTATCTTAGGCACTTGCTCAATGCTCACAATGATTGTCTGACTGCTAAATAAGATATCCAATTTTAGACTAACAGTCTTTTTTTACAAGAGCTGGGCTTGGAGCTTGATGGCTCCTAGCTGCTGAGCTTCTGTAACCTGTAACATTTACATCTCAGCTTCTCTTAGTAGCAGTAATTCTCTCAGTAATAGTAACCTATTAAGATCTTCTAAATATTTTACCTTTTCCCTAGCCATTTCATCTTACCTTATGTTTCATGTAAAGTTAATGTGAAGCTGGGAGTGAAATTTTCTCACGTGTTTCCCAACGGTTGTGACTAATGCATTGAGTCATTCCTGTTTCTCAGAATCTCTGGTCCTCCACTTAAAATTTATTGTGACCTGGAGTCATCAATCCCTCAATCAATTTATTTCCACCCCCCTGTAGATTCCTATAAGCCCCTCCAAAGTTTGCTATCCATTGTCCTGAGTTCCACGATGATGATACACAAATTGGGACCATCTTTCTGTGTTCTTTTCAGGCAGGGAGCTGGATCATGTTCTGCATTTAAATTCTGTATTGCAATCCATTTCTTCCAAGTTGTCTTTGAGGCTGAGCAACAGCGTAACTTGGAAACTGTGCTGCCCTTATAATTATATGTTTGTTCAGCCAGAAATAGGCAGCTTAAATCAAAGTCACAATTTAAGCCTTGAGTATATATACACTAAAATGGTGTATTTCCAGACAGAGTTTCTATTAGCAACCACATGAATATGCTATTCATAATATTTTTATCTATTTCAGTTAGGCTCCAGCATTGCCTTTTTCTTCCGGTGACCTGATTGTGTAAATTAACCATTTTGATGAATACCAACTGATGCTTTTTAGAAATACTACAAATAAGATGTCATTAGAATTCATGTAGGTCCAGATACCCACATACGACAGCAGGAATGCCAGTTTGATATTAGTTTATTTTTTTTAAATCTGCCTGGTTTAAACGATGTCCCAAGGGCAAAGTTTTGTTGTTACACTAATGCATATCTGAATTAAGGCACTGAAAGACCATTGGTTTTTCTTAATTCAAGAAAGATTTTACTAAAGCAGAATGAATAATTAATAGCAGGGGATACATTAAATTTATTTTGCTCTGAGTTGTATTCATCTATGAACAGCCTGTGAATTCAGTTGCATTTATTAATTATTTAAAATTGTTTTCAGAAAAAAGGCTTTAGGAAACTGGGAAAAAAACACAGACAGACCTTGCCTGGGTACTTCAAAGGGATAAATAAACCATTTTGCTTAAATCACATGTTAGTAGATCTGTTTTCTCATTGGTTAGGTGTAACTCCTCTTCCAGTTGCCTTAGAATAGTCTGTGCATGAATGGACTTGCGGGCATCTTTAGTAGTGCTCATGAACTTGAAGTGAGAGAAATACCTAGCATGTAAGATTAATTTCCTAAAACTTCACTCCTGAATAATTTCATATTAGTTGCTGGCTTTGCAACATGACCAACACTATCAGTTTTGATCTTTTACATGGATATACTACAAAAGAAACAAACCAGAAAAGGATTTGAACTTCTTAACTTTCTGATAAAGCATATTGGTTTTAGTAGCTTACACCAAAATTGATAGAGGATTTCTACGATTCCTACTGAATTGCCTACACTTTTATTATTCCCCTTGGGTTCTGCACTGCTATTTTGTCTAATTATTTCTCATCTAATCTCATTAAGTACCAATAAGAGAGAAATGCCAATGAGACTACATGCCTCTCTCATTAAGTAGTAATTCTAACGCTCTTCTCAAGTCTTTAAGCAGCAAAAGAGTAAAAGAAGGTGTGGTGGCTTGCTGGAGTTCCAATTATTTATTTCTTTGGTAGCTGTCAAATTCATGCCCCAGTTACAAATTAAATTACTAGAGTTATAACAGGGAAGTGTTTTTAAATAAACTAAACAAATTACTATTGTATTTTTTGAGAGAATCAGAATGATTTTTAATGAAGACAGGTGCCCTAGTCACAAACCCCAATGTTTAAGAAAAAGATGTGCAGACAAGATGTGATCCCACATCATATCACTTCTCTAAAATCCTAAAGCTTAGGTTCCCAAGACTGAGCTGCACAGAGATTTCTTTCCCAGGGTTCTTGAGTATTCTCAGGGTTCATAGAAGTTTTCAAGACTTGTTCAGCATACTTTGGAAAGGAAGATAAGGGAGCATAGCAGGATAACACTGTGGTTGGAATAAGGTCTGTTCCCAGATTTAGAGCCTTCTTCTATCATTTATGTGGGATAGCTGTTGGATGCAGACATAAGTAGTTCTTTGAGATCCCTAACTGCGCCTTCCCCATTGTTTAGTGCTCTAATAAAACTCCAGACTCATTGCTGTTCTTGGTCTGTCTAGCCAGCCTCTTGTTTCTTGCCTGCATGGTCACAAAGCTCTGAGTGTCTAGAGAGCGAGGGCACCCCAGAGCAACCTATGTCCTAGTGGATACAGAAATCTAGGAAACAGTAGATGTTGATGTGGATGTTTTAATGTTGTCAATGTTTCCAAGTTTTCCATGGTTTGAATGTGCTCAGAATTCCATAGGGTGGGTCCTGCAAGGGTTTAACAAAGCAATCAAGCTTCTCTACCTTTTCTTTCTTTCTTTTCAAACTGGCCTAGATGAGGTTCCCTTAATTTCTCCTTTCAGTATGTATGCTGAGTAGAAAATTTTATTATCACATTGTCAAATCTCATTATTCAGGTGTGTGAAAGATGTAAGAGGAATCTATTGTATTTATGTGCTAATGAACCAGAGCATGTGGCAAAACCAGAACTGTTAGGATCTTTGGCTGCTGAAACAGGAAGAGTCATTAATCTAGAATGGACTAATGACCTTACTTTTCTTAGTACAATTTTTTTTTAAAGTATTAAGTGACATTTTAGTTTCACTTGCAGGTAATAGCACCTATTATGGCCTTATTGCAAAGAGCAAGGTTACTGTGGAAAGTAATTTTGTCTTAGAAAATGATCTATCAGATTTTTGGAGGCTTACTGAATGATATCTAGCCCTTCTAGATTTTTTGAAGGGGTATTACAAATGACTTTCTGTGGTGTGATGCAAAAGTTTGGACCTCTGGGCTGAATATACCAGTGATCTATGCAGAAGAACTGTAGTGACTAAAATACTGTGGTGGATCTGGAAGTGTGGCAATTCAGTTTTGAGGAATGAAAACTAGCCTGATGATCAGCAAGCTCATATGTGAAGACAGTGACAGCTCAGAAAATAGTTGTCCAGCAAAACTAACAACAAGGACAAATATATTTTTAAAATGAACCAGCAAACATGTAACAATTATTTTAGAATAATGATGGAGCTTTTGAGCTGTGATTGCTTTTGCAGCCTGTGGGAATGTTATTTTGACCAAAAGAGTCACAGCCAAGACATAGGGAAGAAGAAAGGCAAAGCCAGAGCAAAACAAACACAACCTCTGGTAAGACATAAAAAGGCATTTTCAACAGAAAGATACTTTACTTCTGATATATCAAACAAGTACAGAGAAACTGCCTAAAGTAGCAGGAGAATTAGGTCTACTTGAGAAACCATAAGAAATGTCAGTATGTGCATAGACTGTTCACCTCTTTTTCCTCTTATATGTAGCTCTTTCAAAAAAAAAAAAAAGGAAAAAAAGAAAAAAGGAGCATGCTGTTTTTTAAGAATACTTCATCATTGTATAAAAATGCATACAGACTGCTGAAGGAAAGATCAAAAGAGGCTCGTCCCAAGCTGGATCTTTAGACAGTAAAGTTTCATGGGAAGGGCATTGCACTGAGGATGCCCATCAACGGAGGGCAAGTAATGAGGTAGACAGAGGCACTGAGTCTGATACTGGTGAGGATCAACTTGGAGGGCTCAGGAATGCAATGAAGTACAGGTACAATGTCGCATCTGCCTAGTGAGGGAGTTGTACCAGTCAGATCAGGTGTGAAAGTGGAAAAAAGCTTCTAGTCATTGGTAACATGTAGGAAAAAAAAATTATGATGTGATGTGGGTTCTAATCCTTGCACTGAGAAAGCGTAATCCTCATTGTAAATTGGATTATAATGGTTTACTTTCATTGAACACTTGCTAGTGTCTTTTTAATCACAGAGTAAACCACAATGCATTTATGTAAGTAGACTATAATTGGAAAGAGACAAGCTAATTAAACAGTTTATGTTTACTCCTCTGACAACAATTATTAATTGCAATTAAGTCTTAAAAAACATTATATCAGCAGTAGTGGTGAACTTTATATCCTTAGGGCTTGCATACGTCCTGACTCCTGGGAGCAGCTGTGTTTTTCAGTCCTAACTTTCTGTAGGTCTTGCACTGGTAAACCATAATTTGCTCATATTTTATGTAGCCTGCATCCCTGTATTCAGAGTTTGGCAGCCCTAGCACGTACTTTCAAGTTTCTCTGGGTTTGACAATTAATTAGTTTAAGCACCCTTGATTTAATTAAAGTTATTGCTGCCACTGGGATAGTTGCATTGTGAACATTACCTCTCCCAGCAATGTGCCAGAACATATTCTATATTAAAGAAACATCTGGATTTTTATTCTGAATCTTTCTGGATTTATATTTATTTTATGAGTAAGTTTAAAAACTTGTTTTGTCCTATCACTCCTTTTCGTGGTAATATCAAAATGAACCTTTTCCTGTATTGAAGGTTTAAATATTAGTCAAGCTAATGCATCCTTTGTTGTTAGCATGTAGTCATTATATGAGCTTGCCTTCCTTTTTGCCATTACTCATTGGTTTGTTGGCAACCATATGGCAGTATCAGTGAATGAATAACATGTGATCTGGACAAAAGATGTTTCTTCTCTCATACACATATCATCACCGAAGAATGATGGCTACATAACTTTTTGAATTAATCACACTGACTCCAAGTCACTACCTGGTTTGAATTTGTAGTTTCTGGATTTAAGTAGTTATTGGCTCAAAGTTTTAATGTTTCAATCACTTCTGCCACCGGTAAAATAGTCACTTACCTAAATCCTGAGTTTGGAAATTCATTTGTATTTGTAAAATGATTTAAAGATAAACACTTGAACGAATGGGCTATCTGTTATCATGTATCAAGTGAAAACTTGGCCCAGACAATGTCCAGATCATAATTTCCTTAATTTTGATCTCAAAAAAAGCCAGGGAATGATCACCATCATACCCCTGGAATCTGCTGTTCAAATAATGTCTGATGAAAAAGGAAAAAGACCTCTACAACAGTATCTATATGAGTGGGTCCCAAGGCGATGAGTCTCTAAGAGAGTGACAGAGAATATGTGATGTGAGCACTCTTACAGTGTTCAGCTGATGCTTTGGAAAGCCAGGGCTATCCTGAAGTACTTTATGAGTGGTTTTGAAGTTGAAGATCGGGGGCTGAGGAAAAGAGACAAGTTTTGCCTTCTGAATAGTGGCGAACATTCAAATACCAACCAAAAGCAACGTTCTAGTTTGTAAGCACTAGAGAATGGTTTTGACAAGGAAGGGAGAGCCAGGTGCTGTCTGTTATTCCTCTTGTCTCCAAGAACCTCAGTGCTTTTGCTTGGAGTACCCATCTACCTTGCTGTCTGCATCCCGTTACATAGCTTTGGCTCAGTGATATATATTCATAGAGTGTAGATGCTTGTTAAGTGCTATGCAAGCTAGTAGTAGCAACTCTGATCATAATTCAGTGCACAAATGCAGCCCTAAATATTGTTGCAGAGCCGTCATTACACTTCTCAGCAGCACTTTTTTTATATGCTCATGAGAAAACTATCTATAGCGGGCTGGTAATTGACTTGGGCTTTTTTAAAATGAGGAACCAAACCACATGAAATCTTTCCAGTAGTTCCAGCTAGCAAAAAAAAAAAAAAAAAAAGAAAAAAAAACTTTAGGTGCATAAAATGTTTCATTTTCCTCGCTGTCTCTTCACTCAAGACAAGAACTCTGGAGAAACCTGTCTGGAAATGAATGCAATCATAGTGTAAATGTAGTGCCAACATATTCAGTGTCATGAATTTAAAGGGTTGTATGCCAGTGGTAATACATTCCTTTTAAATCACCTTGAAGTACTTCTGGAGCTATAACCTTCCAACTTTGTGCCAAAAAGCATACTGGTGCTGTCCATTATGTACAGTCCCATCTTCCCTTTAAACTTGCAGTGTTTCATTAAAAAAAACCAACAAAAACAAACCAAAGAAAACCCCCACCCAAATTCAATTCCATTTACTGCTAATGCAGTAGATTGTTTTTTCCACCAAGATGTTATTTTGATCTCTTCAGCTGGACTCTCGCTTTTCAATCGAGGCGTATTAAATCATGACTTTAGTTAATAAAAAGAATTTGAACTTTCAGAGTCCCCAGGCATTTCCCCTTCTGTAGTCTAGAAGAGATGCCACATTTTAAAAGGAACTTAAAGAGTTTGATGTGTCACTCGTGGTAAATTGCTGGAATGATAAATCAAGGAGATTTATTTTAGCGCAAGTAATGGAGATACAGTAAGCAACTTCTCTTGTTTTAGAAATCTTTATATAGCACAGACATTTTCTCACTGTATTTGTAGTGATGGAGAGGAAGATGAATGAAATAAAGTTGGATAAATGACTCTGATATTATCTGACTAGAACTACCATTATCTCTCCTGGAGCTGTCAGAAATATTCCATTATATAAGACAGACAGTGCTCTAGTTACTGCCTAGGAATGTAATGATTGTACTGGCTAAAACTAACCTTCCGTTTGCTACATAGGAAGCCACTATTTCAAGACACTTAGTTAAAATATGTTATTTCTGGCAACTGCTATTTTGCAATGAAATGTAGCACTGTTCAAAAAACCAACTTTGAAACCCCCATGGCTTGGGGGTTTAAACTGTAGACAACAGCTGTAATCCACATACCTTCACCTTGGTAAAGCTAAAAATTAATTTGAAATTAAAATATCTGTCCAATATATGGATTGAAACCAGCACAACCTTTAGGTGAAAGGGGATGTTTGTTAGCTTTTACTAGAGTGTTGATGCACAACGTTTAAATGTTCAGTTCAGCTCTGCTTTTGGAAGCAGGAACACACTCCTCTCTCTGTTTTTTTCTCCACTTGGCTGTAAATACCATTATACTCACACTGGTGAGATTGCCAACGTCTTATTCTAGTGGAGGCCACACACCTCTTAGGCCATGTGCTTTGGTCAATTATGTCATAGCCGTTGGTGGCATGCTGTTAGTTTTGTTTGAAACAGTACTTTCGAGTGGATAGAGTTTAGCTGTTAAAAGGTAGGTCTAGGTGGCTGAAGTGAACACTGAGTTTCTTCTGGCTTCATTCTGGCTTCTGTGTTTGTTTTTAAATCACAGCAGCCCGGGAACCTAAAAAAATACTTTGAAAATATATTTGTAAATTCATCCCTGATCCAAAAATATGCAAGGTGATTTGTGAGACCAGATATTCCTCGTTTAAGTGCTTTGGTATGAGTTTTATTTATGCAAATTCAGTTTAGGTTGGCATTTGAATGACACCCTGTCCTTATCTTAAAACTCACGTTTACACAGAGATACCACTGACCTTACTGTACATTTGACTCGAGTGGCTCAAGGAGATGTAACGCCAAACTGATTGCTCTGATGAAAGCCCTAGGACAAAGACTTTGTGACGCTGGAGCAACGGGCCTACCTGCTTCCCATCCTAGACTCAGCCAAGGTATCAGCTTTGTGCAGTGTGGCAGTTATTAATTAAGCTGACTTTGATGCTCCAGAATAGATATTTAGGAAACTACTCTGTATAGCATGTGCTTCTGTAGTCATATGTCCACTGGGATGAACAAGGGTCACTGCTGAGGTACACTGGCCACCATGCCAGTTGAGCATGATGCTGTCTCATGGAACTGCTTCCATCTCCATCGAGAAGGAAGCAGTTATTGTAGCACAGGACCCTATGCACAGTAATAACAATTTTCAATTTGGTTTTTTCCTCCCTGACAGCTCATAGTATGGAATTACTGCCTTTTCACTGCTGAACAGCAAAAATTCTTCTGCTCCCATAGGCTAAGCAAAGCAATGATTGCAGTGTCACCAACAACCATTCTGACGTCAATAGTGTGTCTCAGTAGTCCTTTTTCAGAGGTTATTTACTTCATTCAGAGTGTAGATTATAGAAGTTGTGCACCTTGGAGAAACTGGTATAGTAAAAATTACGTATAGGGATATAGAATCATAGAATTTCCTGAGCTGGAAGGGACCCATAAGGACCATCGAGTCCAACTCCTGGCTCCACACAGGGCCAGCCAAGTCAGAGCATGTGACTCAGTGCATCATCCAAACACTTCTTGAACTCAGTCCTGCTCAGTGCTGTGACCCCTTCCCTGGGGAGCCTGTTCCAGTGCCTGACCACCCTCTCAGTAAAGAAACTCTTCCTAATATCCAATCTAAACCTCCCCATCGCAGTTTCATACCGTTCCCTTGGCTTTTACATCTATGATATACAGATTGCTGAACATTTGAAATGATGGTAAAGCATCTCGGCATCCTTTTTTTTCTTTTGTGTGTGTATGTGTGTGTGTGCCACATACCTTGGTACTTTAACTCAGTGCTACCAGCATTGGAACTCATTATGAATAATAGCCATTGATTGTTCAGTCCATTCTTCCACTCATCTGCAGTTAATGAACTATCTTGATTTTTGATGGAATGTATTTGATGCTATCTCTACTTTGTTCATTAACTTAAGCAAGGTTTTTAGCACTTGGGTAGTCTAATGCAAGCAATTGCGGAGTGTAAATTGTGCATAGTAGTGCTGCTTATTTTTCAACAAAAGACAGACACTCTTCAACCAGCAGCCTAATCAGTAGAAAGCAGGAAATCATTAATTTTGCAATTGCAGAATTGTCTTTTATTGTTATGCTGATTTCTGCAGCTTTTGAGACTTAGATGTAGTTTTACAGAACGCTAGTAATTGCCCAAATACTTGTAAATCACAAATAATGGCCCTACAGAAAGGGAGACTGGAAGTTGTCTCTTTCATATGTGAGCCAAGAGATTTATAGCTGGCCTCTGTCCAGCTGGAGAACAGAACACAAGATAGGAGGCAGAAGCGATTGCAGGCTTTTAAGACCATTGACACATTCAACTTATGCATCATTAGAGAGGAATTCCTTCACAACCGGCTTAAGACTGATTATTATAGCTTGTTTTTATTGGAATACCTGACTGGAGACAGGCAGTATAAGTTAGTTATTATCTGAATAAATAACCATTTAAACAGTACGGTTTTGCTACTTTTTTCTGGTCACGTTTGTGAATGTAATGTAAATGGCTTTTTCTTCAGTGAATAATTAATAAATAATTCATGGTACTGAAAATGTTTTAAATGGATGAGAGAGTAGGAAAACCTATGGTGGAAAAAGTATGGCCTATTCCAGAGACCCAGGGTTCAGAACATGAGAGGAAAGGAGACAGGAACATGTGCCCCAGGCCTCATACATAGGAGAAGAAACACTCTGCAGTAAACAGTTTACAATTTATTTTGGACTATAGCTTGATTTTTCTTCTCAGAGTTATTTTTAGAGCAAGGGCAATTTACATATCCAAGAAACTGAGTCTGAATCTGTAGAAGGATGAAACAGAGGAAATATTCCAGCTTTCTTGTGATACCACACACGACCAAGTTATTTTTTAAACTGTATTTCAGCAAAATGTTGAACAAAATGAAAGCTTAGGGCTGTGACCACCATGACAGAAGACCACAGAATCACAGAAT
>VZTU01035015.1:0-15242 GCA_013400835.1 Zapornia atra
CTCTCCAGCTTGTCCACATCTTTGTATAGTGGGGCCCAAAACAATGCAGTACAATGAGTGGCCTAACAGGTGCTGAGTAAAGTGGGGTAATGACTTCTCTCTCTCTGCTGAGATGCCCCTGTTGATGCAACCCAGTATGCTGTCGGCTTTCTTTGCCTGTGCAGCACACTGTTCACTCATATTGAGCTGCTTGGCCGCCAGGACCCCCAGGTCCCTTTCTGCAGAGCTGCTTTCCAGTCATGTGGATCCCAGTCTGTGCTGCACTCCCGGACTTTGTTTTCCCAGGTGCAAGGCCTTACACTTGTCCTTGTTAAGCTTGCCCTTCCAAAGTGGCTACTTCCCCACTCAGTTTGCTAACATCTGCAAAGTCCATCAGGGTGCACTTGATCCCATCATCCAGATCACTTACAGAGACATTAAACAGTGCTGGGCCCAGTATTGATATCTGAGGAACCCCACTTGTGACAGTTTGAAAAAGAGCCACTTACGACCACCCTCTGCATGCAGCCTGTCAGCCAACACCCTCCCCCGTCCCATGGACCACTTGTTTTGGTTTTCAGTAGATCAGAAGCTCGCAGTTAAGCCAAGGGTGTTTCTTGCTTCTCCTACTTCTTTTCACTTTAAAGGGTAGGAACTGGTTTTGTGCTTCCAGGAGACTGTTCTTGAAAAATTCCCAGCAATCAGTAGCTCATTTATCCTCCATGGAAGCTTCCCACAGAATCCTTCCCAGCTGAGGTCAGTGTGAGCTGAAGTTTGCTCTTCTAAAGCCTAAATCGTTTCTCTTAGTACTAACCTTCAGCATGCTCAGCAGGATCCTGGACCCCACAGTACTGTGATCACTGCAGCCAAAGCTATCACTAACCAAGATAACTACAAAGCAGGCTTTCTTGGTTTGTGTGTATCAAGTCCAGCAGTGCCTCATTCCTGGTTGGCACATCTCACTGTTGTATGATGAAGCTATCCTCGACACATGCCAGGAACATGATGGACGATACATGAACTGCTGTATTGTTCTTCCAACAAATACCTGAATATCTGTGTAGTTGTCACCTTGTAAGAACCAGGTTCTGTTGACCCGAAATTTGCTGAAGTGACTGAAATACTGCTTTGTCAGCACTTTAGTCTTGGTTTGGAGGTTGGTTGCAGATGTCTACTGTAGGATTCCCCCTTTGAGACAACCCTTCTGATCTTCACCCAGAGGCATTTGTCAGGGCTTCCACAGCCGCTGTAATTGACTTCTATACATTCAGGTTCTCCATAGCATGGAGCACAACTCTTCCACCTCTTCTTCCATGCTGGGCTTTATGAAACAGCCTGCAGCCATCCATCACAATTCTCAAGTCGTATGAGCTGTCCCAGCACGTTTCATTTATTCCTATGATATACTTTTCTGACTGGGCATGAAGCTCCAGTTCCTCCTGTTCATTCCCCAGGCTGCACGTGTTTGTGTATGTACACTTGAGGTGATTGGCCTTCTCGTGGTCCTCTTGAGAGGAAGCTAAGGAAAATTTGTTGCTACTCTGTTTAGCCTGCCTTATTCCTTGGTTGGATGTGATAGCATAAGCACCCCCACTTGGGACCCTGTCCCCCTAGTCCTTCAGTTTTAAGTCTGCCTTTCACTTCCTTACTGAAGTATATAAAAGATTGTACATCTCAAAATGCTTTATTTTACTGTTGCAAAGCCACTAACAGAAATGTGCAGAAGTGTCTAGCTAGGATCTATGGGATGCTTAGGCCTGGTTTTAGTGGTGTACATGAGAAAGCTCAGAATCCCTCCTGCAGTCTCAGTGCTATGGCATGGTGCTTTTTCTTTCTCCTGTGAAATCTTAAGTGAAGAGCTCCTATTGCCAGCAGTGTACAGCAAAGCCTGACATACAGATGCATGTAGTCCAAATAGGAGGGCATAAACATGTGGCTTTGTGGAGCTCTCAACCCTGAAAGAGTCTTCCTGGAGTTAGGGATGAAGAGAACTAGCAGAACATTGGTTTTTTTGGAACCTAAAGTTTCTCTTTTCTTGGGAAGGGCACTGTAATGGAGGCCTGTCTATGTAACTTACTCTGTTATTTTATTTTTCAAACTACAGAGTGCCAGAAAATGAATCGAACTCTCTGTCAAGAAAATTCAGCAAGTTTGGATCCATAGGTTATAAACATCGGTACAGGTGAATTAATTTAATTGTTTAAACTTCAGTTAATTCCTTCTTCATTCCTTCTTTCCTCCTCTTTTCTTCCAATGAAAGAAAAACCCCACCCAGACTATGACTCAGAGCAGTTCTGCTGACAAAGCATGAATCAGGGACAAATTAACAGACTCCTTTAGGGAGTGTGGCAGCTTTGGGATAAATCTGAGTTACGTCTCATTCTCCAGATTCCCAGAGTTTCCTACGGCCTGCTGTAGCCCCTAGTGAAAGTGAGAGTAACTTTGGCTATGCTTTAAGTCAGAATCTCCTTATAAGTCCTGAAATTATGTTCATGTCCTGAAGGGTTTTTCCTGACAACTGGGAAATAGCAAAACAAGTAGGCATGTTGGCTGCTGCCTTTCTTCTGGGGATGAGCAAAGGGTTGGTGCAAAGAGCTGCATGAAGTCTGTAGCTGTGATGCCCTTTACAGCTGCAGGCCTGGCTATGGCAAGGGCTCTTGATTTGATGTCTAATACAGTAGCAGTACTACTGGTGCAGTGCTGTTGATTTAACAACAGAAATGGAGGCAGATATGAATGGAGATGGGTGTATCTTTTCCAACCATAATAGGTGGCAAAAATGGATGAGCATTCAAGGCTACAAGCCTTGAAAAGTGCAGTAAACTTCAGACTAGGGATGTGTATGGATCGTGCACTCTCAGTTTTAGCCTGAGTTACCTCATAGTAAAGAATTTCTTACCCGTTATGACAATTTTATTCTGCTTAGTCACATGGAGAGGAACATTAAGATGAGCATAAAAGGGTAGTTAATACTGTGGTACAGAGGAAGATGTGGTAGAGAGAATGGGTTTAAGGTCCTGTAGCTGCTGTTCCACAAAAAACTAGCAGAATATAGGATGTAGTTAAAATTGTAAGGTATCAGAAAAACAGTATTTTTTATTGAGACTTTATTTTTTTCAATGAGAGAGTCTTTGGTTAGTGAGTGAGGCAGTTGCTTTTGCAATTGGCAACCACTGTTTTAAATCTCATTCTGTCACATCAGCTGAGAAATTTTGAGCCAAATAATTTGTAGTCTAGTTTTTAGAATTGCTTTGGTGTTGCATGTTCAGTGAACCTGACAAGGAGGTAGTAAAGCCAGGCCCCTTTCTTTTTCCATTTTCATTTCCCTGCTAGTCAAGTGGGGATAAAAATAGTTTGTCATCTTTTGTAGTTATTTTGAACTTTATTTAGTTATTTTGCTAGATGAAAAGGCCCTAGTTATTATACTGGCAAATTCCAGAGGTTTTATCCATGACCTGCAAATATAGCAGGCTTGTTTAGGTTTATTTTTGGTTTGTCTCTATCTCCTTCCTGTCTGTATCTCCATCATCACTCAAGATATACATGGATAGTAATGGGTGAGGCTGACAGTCATTAGGCAGTTCTTTGTCACTGCCTCTTAGGAAGACTTTGCTAAAAACAAGGAAACCATAACCCCTAATTTTGTGCACCACAATGTCAGCATTTGGGATTTCTTTTTTGTCCTTTAATTTTTTTACAGTTTTTAAGAAGATAAAAATTCTGCATTGCTGACCATCCCTGTGAGGCTACTGGTGAAAATTCAGTAATCCTAGTGGAGTCTATTTGCATAATTCAGAGAATCTACATATATAGTGCCCTTGCTGTAGCTCCTTGTCGCTTACTAGTATGATACCTGTGATACCTGTTTACTTCTAAGTCATCTAACTACAGGTGTTTAAGCAACTTTGAGTTAATACCAGCAGTTAACTTCTCTTTTCTGTAGTAAGTTTCCAGAAACAAACATGAAGTTCTTGGGAGGAATACAAGGCCTAGTTATTGTTCATGGAATCATGGAATGCTTTGGGTTGGAAGGACCTCAGAGATCATCTAGTTCCAACCCCCCTGCCATGGGCAGGAACACCCTCACTGGAGGAAGTAGTCCAAGGCCCCATCCAGCCTGGCCTTAAACACCTCCAGGAAGGGGGCATCCACAGCTTCACTGGGCAATAGGTGCGAGTGCCTCACCATCCTCATAGTACAGAATTTCTTACTGTTACGACACCTTTATTCTGCTTAGTCGCATGGAGAGGAACATTAAAATGAGCATAAAAGAATTTATTTAAACTTAATGATGTATTTAAATTGTGCAATGAAGAAGAGCCTTACTGTAAATGGGAATCTCAATTTACTATCATTTGGGCCTGTGCTTGTGGGAGTACTTTATTACTGTTTGCCACGCATCAGGTTTTCTGTCCCTTTTGGGTTGTCATTCCACATGGCAGAGAAGTAGCCTCTTACTGATTGGAACTGAACAATGTTAAAATACATGTTCTGAGATAAAAAATTACAGAAGGAATTGAAGAAGTGATCCAATTTTTAAAGAAACTCTTAAGCTAGAATATTTGAGGTTACAAAAGGTTACACTATCTTAGCATTTTCCTAATAAGCCAGCATTTTGTTTTAGTTGCTTAGCTCCTCCTGAAAATAGCCAGTATAGAAGAGATTGGCACACTTGATTGATTTAGTGAATAACTGATTTTTAAAACAAAAGTCAGGGTAGTGCTATTCTGCTGGAGATGAGAAGTGAATAGGTGACAAAACCCCTGTTCTGTTCTGTTTTGTTTTGTCAGTCTGAAGATCCTCTGTTTCTTTGATCACATTTCCAAATGTTTTCCCATTACTTTGTATTTTCAAGTGGCAGGACATCTTTGCAAATGACCAGAGACCCTTCTGTGCAGCTCCCACGGCCTGACCAGTGCATTGAAAGAAGTCGCAGCAAGACCTACCCCAAAAGGACACAACAGACTGGTAAGTCCTTTGCTGGGCTGGTGGAGAGATGTCTTCTTTGGTCTGTGGTTCAGTGCATTTTCAAGAGGTGAGTCAGAACTGCTGCAGTGTCATCAAAGGTCTCTCAGAATGGATTCTGTTTTGCCTTAGGTCAGTATTTATGGGTAACCTTAACAGGATCTGACAACTCCAGTTTTGTGGGTAAAAGTACAAGAGATGGTGTGGATTGAACATGATCAAACCCCATGTTTGATCACGTGTAGGTCTAATGTAAAGTGTGAAAGGGAAGTTTAAAAACAGCCAGTGAGGATGTAGGATTTTTTCCAGGAGTCCTGGCCATCACTAAAGGGTTTTATACCAATGAATCTCTGTTGGGATCCCATCGTTCCAGCTGCTTGACCCAAGGTATCTCTCTTGTACATCCTCTCCCCAGTTTAAGAGCGTATCCCTTTATTTTGATAATAAATGGAACAGAAGGTAGTGCCGGGCCCTCCGCAATTTTAACATGCTTCAGATGTTTGAGCTGGAAATCTATTCTGCATGCTGAAGATGTCAGGGGAAGCTGGAGGTGTTAGAGGAAATGTACAAGATTAAGCAGGGATCACAGGGCTCAGAATAATGGATGTTTCCTGAAATGTAGTAGTTGAAACAAAAAGCTTTCCTAATGTCAAGCTCCAGTTCCATATGTGATTACACACATATGCTTAGCTTCATCTGTGACAGCACTTGCACAGATTTCAGTTGAATTCCTGCATGTGTGTTAAAAGTTTGAGGAAAAAAACCTTGTCTGGGCTTTAATATGTAAGTAAGATTTCTCTTTGTCATGGGTTAGGATGGCATTATAAACTGTTGCGATTCTTCATTTTTGAAAAGAGAGCAGGTGTATGTACATTTGGAAACCTCCCGTGTTTATTCTGGATGCTGTCCTCTGACTCAGAAACAACTGGCGTGTTCTGCCTTTTAGCTGCAGTGGGTCTCGAAGTGGAGTGTAATTAAAAGTATTGCCCTTGGAAAACACAGTTAAAAACCAGATTTTTAAAAATTTGATTTTATTTAGGTGAGTGTAAGAAGAGAAGGATTGCTTTGCTTTCTGATTACAATGCCTTTCTTTTGTGTCCACAGTTGTCAGCATGTGCCTGAGGACAGGAAGCTGTCTTAGCAAGCTGGACTGACCCATTCATGGGGTGGTGGTTTAAGATGAGCAGCATTTCCTAACTAATTAGTCCTCAGTTCAGTTGTGCAGAAAATTGTGTGGCTGTTCAGAGGAACATTTGCCAGCTGAAGCTCAGCCCTTCTGTGAAAGCAGTGTTTGCCTCGCGCAGGCAGTGAGTCTGTGTCGCTGCAAGGGTGTGCGTGTCGTGCTTTTAGGGTCCTTTTTGGGTTTCTTTGCATGAAATTGTGAGGAAATCTGAAACCTTCCTGTGGCCTGCTCTGCTCATGTAACGTCATGCAGAATTCTCTGGGCGACGCGTAGTTTTTGTTTTGGTAGATTTAAATATTTTGTTTTACTTTAAAATAAAAAAGCTGCTTTTCACTATCTTACTTGTACATATTTGCGTTATCTCTATCACCCATATGGGTGGTTTTGCTTTTAATTCAACTTACTTGTTGAGCCATGTGTTCCATGTACTGCAGTCATTTTCCATTGGATAAGTGTATTGCCTCAAAGCATTTTGAAATTAAATTCTTTTATAGACTAAAGGGAGAGAGGTATGTTATTAAACTTCCATCTTTCCCTATAAACAATCATATTTTTTTCACAATTCTTTTCATTTTGTATGTGCGTATTCACAAGGATAAATATCTAGTACTCTTTCTCCATTTAAATGGCCTTTCTGATGCAGAAAGCAGACAAATGCTCTTTCTCCATGTGTCAGACACCATGTGACAGTCTGTTGCATGTCACTAGGATAAACCCACCCCTTTTCAGCTAAACTGATCCTAGGATATAGCAAAGTCCATTTCACACCATAAATCAGGTCTGTTTGATATATTTTAAGCATCATTTGTTTGAAAATACTAGTCCAATATAGATTTTACTTTTACAGAATAGTTTTTATCTCAGAAATGAGCCTGATAGTGTAAACAGTTTTCTGAGTTACTTAAGACTTTCCTTGACTGAAATGTAGTGTAAACAGTTTTCTGAGTTACTTAAGACTTTCCTTGACTGAAATGTTTGGGAGAATAATATGACATTTCTTCCTAAAATAAATAATTCCCTTTGCATAATGTTATTATGCTAGTGGTTATCATTGATGGCTAGTCCTTTGTTCTTTATTTTGTGTTTCTAATATGGTGTAATAAGATTAAGTATGCCTCATTCAATATTTGAACAGGGTGATTTTAGTTTCATGCATTGCATATTTCTTAAGGTGTTTTCTGCCAAATGCCACTTAAATTAGGATTCAGATGGCTTGTAGTTCAGCTTTTTGGAATGAAAATCAGGATTCCATTTGTTCTCCAAAATCCAAGAACACTTACAAATAGTTCTTGTGCAGTGACTTCCTTCAGCCTTCTCGGACTTCAGCATCTTTCCTCACCTGCTTCTTCACTTCTTTTTCCTTTTTTTGAGATTGCAAAGTTAAGGTCATGAAAAGCTTCTTTTCATCAGCCAGTTCAATTAGCCATTCTGGTTTTGTTTTGTTTGTCCTAGTTATAGGACTAGCCACAGCAGTGGTTTTGAGGGCAATTAGATGAACCAGTAGCTACTAACGTGTGGTGCTGGCATGTGCAGTCTGCATTGCCTCCATGGTGGAGCCTCTAACCTCTGGCATCTCATTAAAATGTTTTCCCTTTTTCCTTCCTTTCATACACATGTTCTGGTCTTATAAACAGTTCTCTAGTATGTGTTTTTTATACTTTGTTTCTGTCACCTGAAGGTGGAGGTTAGCTATCTTTTGGGGAGCTGGGCAACTAATGATGTTTCTTTATCTCATTGGTTCATTAAAGTATGCAAAGTCAGACTGCTGCCAGTTGGTGAGCTTTGGGTGAAGCTCCTATCATTGTCTCTAGGTGCTGAGACAACGATAGGAAGTATTTAATTTTAAGTTTTCAGTAAGAATATTTATGCTTTAAGAGGAGAATTGGGGGAGATGATACTGTGAACGGAGAGAAACTAGCTTTCCTGTGTAAGAGCCACTGCCACTGACCGGTTCCTCTGACAGCACAGACAGTGGAGACAGTTTGGCTTTAGCATGGCAATTTGTTTTCCTAGAGTCCGGGTTACAGTAGTTTAAAATGCAGTGATCTCCATTTTGTCACTCAAAAGTCAGACCAGGAAACCTCAATGGCTATGCAATCAATGGTTTTATATTAGGGTGCTTTTTTTTTGTGTATGTTTGGTGTCCAAGTTGGTATTCAACTGGAGAAGTTTGGGGGGTTTTTTTGTTTTATTCTGTAAAGCCTTTACACGAGAGATTATGCGCAGATTGTTTTGTTTGCTTCTTCTCCCAGTTTCATTTCATTGAGAGAGAATTAGAGTTGCATTTTGTTCTGTTTGCAGATCATAACCTCAGACATGGAACAGGATCTCTCATTATTCTGTCTCACCCTCTTAGGGCAAGACTGATAATGTTGAGCTTTCTCAGCAGTGCGCAGGGTGAAAGCATTCATTATTCCTTTGGCTGAATGCGGCACGCAAGAAGATCCTTGGGAACGTCCTCTCTGGACAAACATCAATGTGACCAGACCTGTTGCCATGAGTCTGAGCTTATTCAGGGCTGGAAAACACATTGATTAGGGTTTGTTTTTGTTGAGTAGCTGAGGACTTGATTTGCACACTGGGTAGTTGAATAAACTCATGTAAAATAAGTGCTGCCGTTCTGATTTAACAGCCAGGTTGAGAGTCAGGAGTGGCTATTAAAATTACAGGTCTGTCTGTATTGTAAACTCTCCCTCAGCAATCACAGGCAGTCACAGTCCCTGCCCTGACTAAGTTGGATATTACCACAGATGCCTATCATTACCTCAGTTGTGGTAACTCAAGCTGTTTGACTGACACATTCAGGCACAAATGTTTTCCCAGAAAGTTGTGAGATTGGATTTGAAAGTTAGATTTTAGAAAATGAATCTTGGGATAATTTCATTTATTTGCTTATTTATTTACTTTGAGCCTTAAACTTAAGAGTTTCTTTGGTTTAGTAAAAGGATGGATGCAGCTGCATTTTATTAATGCAAAAATCCTTGAGGCTACAGGTTTGGTAGCTGGTTTGGAAAACGAGCATTGTCACAGAATAGGCTATATTAGCGTGGACATGGACAAGTCCATTTTTATAGGCTCTTGGTAGCACACAGTGCAAAGCATGAGCTCTTACTGCATGTTTTCCTTTTGATCACATTATTTTCTGCTCTCATTAACAGATTTAAATGCAAACACCATTTCCAGATAATGTCAGTGAAATGCCTTTAGTTGATAAGAAACAGGCATGACAGGCTAATTAGCTTGCCAGGCTCCTGAGGATTTGGACATCTTGAGTTTTTAAAAAGGCAATAGTCTATTTAAATTGAATACAGAAATCAGCATCAAGATGACTGTGAAAGGGAACCAAAGTGTCTGCATTCACCTTACTGGAATCATTCAGTACAGTGAATGTTGACAGTAATTTATCTGACAAAAGGCAAACAACCAGGAAAACCTGCTACAAGTGAGATATTCAAGATTTCTCGTTATCTAAGGTATTTTTGAGAGGGCTTTTACCTTGGCATGCAAGCAATAGTGGTGTAGATAAGTTGTTGCAATGTTAGTGTTTGGACAGTTTTTCTGGAATCTGTTCTTTTATATTAGAAATACTCTATCGCCCAGAGGAGTATGCTGGTAGAGCAGTACTATAGTTAGTAAAAGATACACAAGGTGCAATATACTTAAAATACAATTATTAGAGTTTCTTTAAGTGTGGACAGAAAGCTACTAATTAAACTAGGTATTTGTAAAAAAAAAAAAATACAGCAAGANNNNAAGAGTTCTGTTTTGTTGGGTTGTTTTTTAAAGTAAAGCAAAGATCGTAGATGTGGGCAGTGGTGGAACCAAGGATGGCTAATACTACGTCTTGTCTCACTAGAAGACTGTTTTGTATTTCTGGGTGGATTCTGCCTCTGTGTGATAGTCACTGGTATGCTGTTTTTTCTTTGGCACATGACAACTACAAAACATAAGCAACAAAGCATGAACAACAAAAAGTACCTTGAAGGAGCAAATACTGTACAAGACAGGACCCAGTCTGCTCCCTCCCCTGCTAGGTATTAGTCTGAAAAACTAAGTGGGGAAAGGAGTAAACTCCTTTCATTAGAAGTGGCAAGGTCAAACATGCCAAGGGCTTGGCTGAGTTGCTTAAGCAAAAAGGACTAACTGCACTTGAGAGCCTCTGCAACGCATCTGCGGAAGATGAGCAGATTTAACCTGTAGGAGTGGCAGTTGATGGTCAGACAAGATACCTGAGGATACCCCAAGTAGTTGTGTTGAAGGCAGGGAGAATCCAGAGGTGGTGTATGTCAAGTGGGTGGTATGGAAGGATGAGGAATATTGTGGAGAAATTCTTTCTCTGAGGTTGTGGGGAAAGCTTATGATGCAGAATCTCGCCACAGCGCAATTTAAAACACTACATTTTAGTTTTAGCCAAACAGAAAGGCTTTCAGTTTGTACTACTGTTTCAGCATCACTGTGATGCTGTTGCTTGTGCCCAGAGGACATAGTATTACCTTGTTAGCAGTCTTACAGGCTTCAGTCAATTTGTTTCATTATTTCTGTGAACATGCTCAGAATTCTGTCCAGAGCTGATGTACATCATCAGTGATGTTGCTATTCTATTTTACTTTACATTTATTTCTGGAGGTAATAATAATTTTGTAAGAAATAACTGAAATTCCCAGTTAAATGCAAACAGAGATCTGTGAATTGAAGAAAAATTACCAATTAATATTAATAGCACAGCACAGAAACCAGAATTATAGCACCAGTAGGAACAAACCTGTCACAATGATTAATACATTGCTACATACCAAGTTGAACAGAATGGTTCCTGTTCTTGTTCATGATACTGAGCTGTATATACTTTGATACTAACCCTGTATGAAATACCCAGATTCACTTGGCTCTCAGTCCTACTACTCACGAACATACAAATCTGTTTCTCCGAAGCCTTTTATATGGGGGCTCAAAGGGAAAAGTGCATGTTCCTCCTGCTTCTCCAGGCTGCCTTTCATGCTTGGGTGGGGCCTTAAGTGCCAGCAGTGCAAAAGGTGGAGGAACAAAACGGAAAGAATATTGGGCACAAAATTGGAAACTCACTGGATAATTTTCAAATATTGGCCAAAAGTTTCTGACTCACTGAAACTGTTCCTTAACTGTCTCCATCAATTACACTAGTGAGAACAGCTACAACAGCTTCAGACTCCTCTCTCATGTGGAAGAGTAATGAATGCCTCCAATGTTAAACTTTCTTGTGATGTGGTATAACTAGAAATAAGGAGAAGACACTGAAGTGTGATCCTTACACACATTTAGCAGACAGACCATGCACCAGATGTCTTGTGTATGATTTTCTCTCTTGTGCTGCACTGTGTTCAGTACATGATTATGCTAAATGCCAGCATATATGCTACAGGATTGTTCTGTGTTTTTTTTTTTAAGGTTCTAAGAACACGAGCCAGATTACATCTAATGGGGAAAATGAAGGAACTACCAAAATTATTGCACCTTCCCCTGTGAAAAGGTATGTAGACCAGCAATTTCCTTCCAGATTTTAAAAGATTGTGTATTGCATTGGGTAGAGGAACACATTTAGTAAGCGTTAGTGGTAGTTTATCATGCTTCTAAGTTTAGGACTGTCTGATCTTTGGTTGACAATGGTCACAGGTGTTGCCCAGGAATTAATTGTAACAAACCCTCATCTTGTGATGAACCTGGAACAGAGGGTTCCAGGTGACAAAGGGTTCCTAAACCCCTGAATTGGTACAGGTTAATGGGAAAGCAAGCAGTTGTAAGTATGACAAAACCAGATAATGACCCAATGGAACTGGTCAGAATAGTCCTATGAAGTTCTACCCCCTGGGAGCTAGTCCTCTGAAGTCCTGTGAAGTTCTATGTGTCTTCCCCTGGGAGCTGTGGGCTGCCTGGCCTCAGGGTATGGCTGGCCTCAGGGTAATGGGTCTTCTGCCTCTGCACAGGGCAAGCTCTGCTTGGGATGTGTGGGCATGGAAGAGCCGGGAATGGCCTCTCTTCCGGCAGTGCTGTTAATCCTGCAGTCCAATACTTGTTACACTGGTAAATCCAGAACAAAATTCATGTGTTGTGCCTGACCCTTGTGAACAACGAAGTGACAGGGCTCCTCTGGACTCGTGTGGTCTGGTGTTGTGTTTAGTAATCAGTGCTGAAGTACACATCTCTGGTTATTACGCATATTTGAAAGAAAGGGGTGAGGCTCAGCTTCTGTAAGGGATTTATATNAAAAAAAAAAAAAAAAGAGTGAACTGACAAAGCAATGAGTCAAAAACTCAGCACCTACCTTTTTTTTGCTTAGCTGCCTGAATGTCTGTCTCTGCATGCCCAGTAACCCTGACAGGCTTTTTGAGCTAAACACCTCTGCCTTCTCTCTCCATTGAAGCTGTAGGCTTCATATACTGGGTATCTGGAATGATGTCTGAAGAAGGATCTAAAAGATTTACTGCAAATACTTGG
Organism: Zapornia atra; assembly: GCA_013400835.1. Taxonomy (NCBI): domain Eukaryota; kingdom Metazoa; phylum Chordata; class Aves; order Gruiformes; family Rallidae; genus Zapornia; species Zapornia atra. Next base: position 12,599 of record VZTU01035015.1, read on the forward strand.
TGGATAGTGTTTCCTGTTGCCTCATATTTAGGACAGTTGCCCCCAAAAAAGAACCGAGTGTAATTGCTTCCTTAATTTGAGGGAAACTGAACCAAATGTTCTAGCCATTATAATACTGATCATGAGTTAAAAGACAGTTTCTGACTTTGCCATTTGGTCATGCTGAAGCTAGGCCATTGAACAGAAAATAATACAAAGTTACATAGAAATTGATTTGCTTTTCTGTGTCTCTGTGCATGTAGAGCACCTTTCAGGTCTGCCTGGCTTAGTATGCATTGACAGACAGCACATGTACATTGTGAAGTGTTTGCAATTTGATAGATTACTCTGCCCTGTGTAATTCTATCATTAATTAGTAGTCATGCTTACAAAGCATCTTTGAGCAGTTCTTAGAAGCTGAGTTTCTGTAGTTTAGCGTCTTGTTCACTGTTGAGATGCCTGTGTGGCCACTTCTGCATAAGTGATACTAATTCAAGGTAAACCATAAACCCCACAATAACAGGAATCTCACATGAAATTCAGATCCTAACCTTTTCAAACAGTTTGAATTATCTCAGTCCCTTTTGCAGCTGCATTCCTGGAGATAATACTAGTATCTGAAGAGCTGGCACGGTGTAGCTCCCTAGCTGTACAGTGTGTGTCTGTTCTGAATGAATAACGACTTAGGAATCTAATGCAGTGAATTACCTCCTAGGGTCATTTATCTCTCTCTCTCTGTCTCTCTCTCTCTCTTTCAAGTTTTGGGAGCACTATTCAAATTTCTTTAAGCCCAACTTCAATCCAAGTATTGTTCAATAGTTTATGCTGTGCCAAACTAATTGCTTTTTGCAATACAGGACTGAAACATACTTACCTGAGTTACTTGGGCTGTAGTAAGCACATATTTTTAAGCCTGGCAATAGATTGTATGCACATATGAGTCAATAATTAATGGGTACAGTGTTAAGAAAATTATTTACTTGATAAAAGTGTAATTTAATTTCTTTTCCTGCTGACTTACCGTAGCTTTGCATTTTGTTCACTATGTGCAAATTAAATGATTAACTCAGTGACCTGTAGTAACCAAAGGCTGAGGTTAAAAGTGGATTAGTGAGCTAAGTAGGCACAATTTCTTTATAAAGCTGGGTCTGTCACCTCCTACTCTGAGCAAAGAACTCTGGCTTATGTCTTCCTCTCTGCAGACATCTGTAAAGCCCTTCTTTTTCTTTGCTGCTTAGGTTGCACTTTGGAAAGATCTGTTGTATTAATGCTTGTAGTGGGTTGCTGTCAGTAATACTTCCTGAAGAGCCTAGTGAGAATCAAAGTGGCTGTTTAGGTCTGTATCAGGTCATGTGCTGCTTCTTTTAAAAAGTGAGCTCTGGAGATGATGATGATGCAGGAAAAGTATGACTAGCCATTGGCAAGAACGTAGGTGCAAAAGCATGCCTTAGCTGGAAGCCACCTTCCAGCACTTGGGATGGCAGCGATCAGGCTACCTAGGAGCATTAATGGGTCAGAAGTGGTAAAATCTGACGTTGTGAGAATGGTAGGAATAATGGAAGAATTGGAGCGTCCTGCTGTTCCCACACCATCTCCCCCACCCCTCCCTTCCCCCTGCCCACCCAAGTCTCCTGTAGATAGGATGAGAGACTGGATACAAACACTGATATATCTCTTGATCCAGGTAACTATCTTGATGACCCTGTTAGTTTACCTTGCAGCAGTCAGTGAAGACTGCTCTTTCATGTTGTCAGTTCTATGCTCTGTATCTACAAAAAGAAAACATAAGGTGTTACTGGGGGAGGAGTGAGAGGAATATGCTACTCTATGAACGTGTGGTCTGTTATGTTGTGAGTAGTTAGCAGTTCTGCCTTTGTAGCTCCCATCTTAAAGGAAGGAGGTAATGTAGACTTGGAAAAATGGGGAAGAAGTATGATAAGGTTAATCAGAACTGTATAGTGACTCTTACACTGGGAGAGTTTAAACAATCTGTGATTCTTCTATTTGAAAAAGAGATGAGATAGTTGTTAAAAATGTATTTACAAAATTAATTTAATATTAAAAATTAAAAGTGTATTAAAAAAAATTAATGGGTGTGGAGTCTGTGATTAGGGAACCATCATTCATATGCCCTTTTTCTTTCTATAAGCACAGAACTAGTGAGGAACACAGGATGGAAGTTTTGAACCAGGTGGAAGTTTTGAAACAAAACAAAATAAAATAATTGTTTGTGCCGTAGTTAAATACTGGAGCATGCTGCTAACCAGGCATTATTTGTGCCAAAAATTCAAAAATAGTCAAGAATTGTTTTAGTAATCTTGTGGAAGAAAGTTTCATCAAGAGCTATGTAGAGTAAGAAGCAGCTGAAGCCTCTGGTTTGGTAATCTGTTAACTGCATAATGCGTAAGACTGCGAGACCATATTGTATATTTGCCCTATTGTTAGCCTTTTTGCCTACGCATCTGTTCTTGTTTATTCTGAGACAAGATTGACCTTTTTTCTGACTCGGTGCAGCCATAATTATGAGCTTGCAGAGCTGATTTTCAGGTCTTTTTTTTGGTCCCCTAATCTGTCTTTCTATGAGAGATTCTTCAACATAGCAGCTGTTTGTCCTTTTTCACATAGTAGGCAAGCAGCTCTATGCCAGAATGGGTCTCTGTAATGT
>VZTU01035016.1:0-29543 GCA_013400835.1 Zapornia atra
TCAAGGTCCCTCTGGATGGGATCTCTTCCCTCCATCGTACCAACCTCACCACATAGCTTGGTGTCATTAGCAAATTTGCAGAGGATTCACTCTGATGAGGAGAGGCTGAAGTCCTCAGTTTGTTCAACCTGGAGAAAAGGAGACCCATGGCAGATCTTATCCTGGTCTGTGGCTTCCTGATGGGGAAGGGGCAGAGGGGCAGGCACTGATCTCCTCTCTTTGGTGACCAGTGACAGAACCTGAGGGAATGGTATGAAGTTGCAATGGAGGTTTAGGTTAGGTATCAGGAAGAGGCTCTTTCCTGAGAGGGTGGTTGAGCACTGGAACAGGCTCCTCAGAGAAGTGGTCACAGCACTGAGCTTGACTGAGCTCAAGAAGCACCTGGATGATGCACTCAGTCCCATGCTCTGACTTGGCTGGCGCCGTGTGGACTCGATTCTTATGGCCCCCTTCCAACTTGGGATGTTTTATGATTCTATGATACTGTAATCTCCAATTTTAAATAGATTTCCAGATCTCGAGTTAGGGAGCTGCTTATTGCAGTTCTACCGTAAGGGAGCTTTATATTGTTTGAGTGGGAATGCAGGGGAAAAACACAGAAGGGATATTTCTTAAATTTATCAGTTTACACTGCTATATAGCTATTGTAATTTTGAGAACAGTAGTTTTCAGTTTTTCCTGTAAGTTAGGAAGTATAATTGTCACAAGAGCATTAGAAGTGAAAAAGATTATAACAAATGAGTAATACTAACTGTTATCTGCTAATTATCCCTAAAATGCTAGAAAGGTTAAAATCCTCAAGCCTGGATACAAGAAAGCACAGATATACAGCAAACGAGTGTAATGTTTCTATTTTGTGTTAGATCAGTTACTGCACAGAATTGGTGTTTTAACTCCCATTTGCACTTTGCTGATAAGTGAATACCTTAGACCAAGCATTTTGCATGTGGCAGTTGGCTTCAAGGGCAAACACAAAGGCTTGTCGTAGGACTCAGCACGTTGATGTAATGCTGTAAAAAACATCAGGAAATTGTGAAGAAATAAATAACTTGAGCCCCGTCATTATGATAGTTAATGGCTTTAGGGATGGCACTAAAGCAGACAATATGGTCAGAATGAAGTCTCCATCTGTGTCTGTGCTGTCAAGGGAAATAGTTTTACATCATTTCTTATCTCTCTTTTGGTCCTTGTGACAAGTAGCCCATGAGGTGTTCAGACCCTGCACTGAACTGACTAATGAAAGATGATAGGATGGGAATTGATAAGTGAATTTAGTTTGACTGTAAACCCAGCAACGTCAGATGGCAACTCCTCCTCTTATCCCTTTTATAATCTTTCTTTTAGTATGGTGCCCCTGAAAACCTTCCTGCATAACTCTGAAATGTCGTTTTCACAGTGATTCAGAAGTGATCAGAAAGGCAAGCAAAATGACATAGAGAGCAGGGCTAAATTAATGGGCTGTCAAAAAAGTATTCTCACTTGGAAGGATTTCAGGCTTCTCTCAGATCTGATGCTAACCCAGAAAAAATCTTGACAAAACTGAATTCTATTAATTTTCAATATAAAAGTTGGAGTTTCTTTATGGAAAGTTTTGCAATATACTTTTAGCTGATAACTAGACTGTGTTTACTCCCCATTCTGGTGACATGCAAACCCTTATACGGTTCTGATGCCAGAGAGAAGTCAAGAGGGTCACTCATGTGAGTGAAGTCATATACATGCTTAAATGTGAGCACAGTGGGAGCCACAGTTTAATGATCTGGTTCTCTCTGAGTAAGAACTTTGAATGCTCGTTTGAAATAGGCTGAGCTGTCTGCAAAAAAAGCACAGCAAATTAAACCAACCTCCCTTCACAAGCCGACCCAGCCCCCCAAACTCTACAGGGGGGTGTTGCAAGACTGCTGACATATCTCTGTGAAAAACACTGTGTAAAAAGTATTTTAGATGTGAGTAGTTATAACTGCTTCAGGCCCCAGTTGCAAACAGGAAAGCAGAATCTCACCAAACAAGAAGACAAAGCAACTTTTAAAATTAGGTTTATTTAAAAACCTCCAAACTTTCAGACTGACTAACTTCACTGTTTTCCGATCTAGATTTTGTGTTTTTAAATTATATTTAATTCATAATTGTTCTGTTTTTCAAAACCATGTTTATGAGTGTGTAAAGGGAATAAAGCCTGATCTTTTTTTTTTTGGAACCAACTTGATAGTGTCAAGAAACAATGGCTTAATCCTTCCTCCTCTTCTGGAATCTGTATTTTGATATCCTGTATTACTAACTCGCATCATTTTATTGTCTTAATTTTTGTGATCTCTAAATTTGCATCCTCCATGCTCTGCAACATTCAGGCTCTAAGCCAATGTCACTGAACTGTAACAAAGAGCTTGTATCCTTCTAAATCCTTAAACCTGATTACTTGGATAAACTCTGATTGGATGCTTAACAATTTGGAAATTGGGCATAATGCTGAAGAGATGAATTGTACTTTACTCTTCATTGACTCCCATCATAAGAACCTGAATGCACATGGATTGTGGATGGGATGAGTTGCTCTCTAAAGGGATTCCGGAGGGAACAGGGAAAACTAGCCGAGATTCAATAGATACATTGCATTTTATAACGCCAAAGTGAGATTATGTCTATCAAATATGATCAAACAATTATCAGTTTAGAGATTTGTAAATATAGACACAAATCTACTCAATCTAGGTCACCTCTTTCAACCTGATTTAAAAAGGTGGCTAGTTTGCCTTTTCTTCCAGAAAGATACTAAGTAGGAGGAGGGAAAAATGCTGAGGTAGTATCTAAGGTTCTTGTTTACAAGTTTGATGTTGGTATGGAGGGGAGGAATTGAGAACAAAGCTGTAAACTCGAATGATTCAGCTGCATCACTTATTTGCTGGGAATCAGGGCATATTAGCTAATACTACAGTTCGTTATCCAGGTAAAGAGTCAGAGCTACATCTTTGTTGTAAATATATATTTTTTTCCCTTTTCAGTAGCAAAAGTCAAAATTAAGGTAAAAGAGGTAAGACTTGTCCTGAAATTATTTTAATGCAGGAAAAAAAAAAGAAAAAGATACCAGTTTGATTTCAGAGTTTTTATTTCAAAGCAGCTGAGTTTAGATAAATATATATTTATGGTTTTGGAAAAAAACCAAAACCAGTCCTTTGGAAAATGTTCAAATACAATCGTTCAGGTTCATAGAGGTTTTCCCTTTTTGGGGGGGATGTGGCAGGTGAGGACACTTGGGGATGTGTGCACATATCCTGAATTCCTGGGCTAGGGCTTGGAAGAAGTTCTCTGTAAATGAAAATCAGCTTCCTTCCCTGGCTCTAGAAATAGAATAAAGAAGTAGGAGTTTATAGTTTCCTGAACCTTGTATTTTTGGAAGAATGAGTCAGTCTTCCTACAGATGTCAAAACAATTAGCTATAAGGGGATTACCGTAACTTTGCTGGATAATAGACTGTATGTTTCATATGAGTATGGAGAATTAGTTTGCATACTTACACATATTGTTTGACTGTCTGCAGCTATGCACTAAAATAATTAAGGAATATAGGTAGGGGTTAGGTCTGCCTCTGAAATGAATCACGCTGTTGGTAGTTCCTCAGTTGAGTCTGTTGTGTGATGCATTCAAAAAAAGTAAAGCTTAAGACAGACCCGGCAAATGTAAAGCAACTTCTTTGCGCTCCTTCTAACTCATCTTTTGCAATATCTATAAATGTGCACTTTGTCTTAGTTTAAAACTTATTTCTTCCATAATGGCAGTTCTGGAAGGCAGCAAATCATCCAAACATGGAAGTTTTCAAATAAATTAGGACACTACCACAAAGCTGCCAACTTCCTCCAGAAAAAGCAGATTCTATCCTTGAAAGTTTGAGCAGCTGAATGAAGCAGTTCTGACACTGCTTGCATTGCTTCCCTGGCTTTGGGCTTTGCCATTCTGTACTGATTTTTAGAATAAGCCATTGTGGTGTGGTTTAACCTGGCAGGCAGCTAAAACAACCACACAGCCCCTCGCTCGCTCCACTCCTGCCAGTAGAATGAGGGAGAGAATTGGAAAAAAGTGAAACTTGTGGGTTGAAATTAAAACCAGCTAATTAGGACAGAAAAGGAAAATAATAATAATACTGATAAAATAACATATGGAACAAGTGATGTGCAGCACACCCACGGACTGATGCCCAGCTAGTTCCTGAGCCATGGTGCCCCCCCCCAGCCAACTTCCCCCCAGTTTATATACTGAGCATGATGTCATATGGTATGGAATACCTCTTTAGTCAGTTTGAGTCAGCTGTCCTGACTCTGTCTTCTCCCAGCTTCTTGGGCACCTCTGCGTTAGCAGACTGGTATGAGAAATTGAAAAGTCCTTGAATGCTTGACAACCACTAAAACATCATTATTCTTATCCTACATCCAAACCGCAACATTAGACCAGTTACTAGGAAGAAAGCTAACTCTATCCCAGCCAAAACTGGGGCACATGGGAAGCTCAGTTTCTCAAGTTTCAGCTTGTCTTGGATCCACACCTTCAACTGTGGATGATGGAGCTCTACACAGATGAGGTGCAGTTCTTCTAGTAAGGTGGAATGAAACCTATTTGTGGCTTCCAAGCTCCAGCCATAGGACCCATCTGTACTTTCATACAATATGCTAAGACTGCTGGAGGGAGATCTGTAAACTACCTGCATCTTCCATGTAAAATTTTCTTCTCTGAGACTTAAAGCACAAGCTCAGTGTAGAGGGCTGGATGGTTCATGAGAACAACTCTACAGTCACACCTGTCATACTGTCAAATTATTCTGAGGCCTCCCCAAACTTATCTGTGTGGAGTAAGTAGGGTTTAAAAAGTCACTTGCTTTCCACATTCTGAAATTTCAGCTAACTCCCATGACCTCAGTCTCCTGATTCTTAATAGTTCTGTACTTTTTTTTGGCTTAATAAACCCTTCAGGTGTTCTCTGTTTTGTCTTCTGATGCATTTATTTTGCTCAGAATGTGACGCCTGCCCTGTAATTTTTCATAACTAATTTTCAGAATTAGGTTTTATACCAACTGCCCACACCTCCCTGTTCTCCACTTCTAAAATCTTTTTAACAATATCTCTTCATTTGTATTCACTCCAAAACTGCTCTGTTTACAGAAGTAGTTTTCTAAGGGGTTTCAAGGAATGCCTTAAATGTCATTAACATTTGTAGAAAAATATTTACTGTGAGGCCATATGTGCTGCTTATTTTGGTCAAAACAAAAGTTGCCTCAATCTTAATCCTTAAAGAAGTATAAATTCAGTGATATTACTTTTGTGAAACAGTATCACAAACCTATCTTGGTTTTTTGTTTTGTTTTTAACATAGAAACACAGAATGGTTTGGGCTGGAAGGGACCTCAAAGGTCATCTAGTTCCACCCCCCTGCCACTAGACCAGGCTGCCCAAAGCCCCATCCAACCTGGCCTTGAAAGCTGCCAGGGAGGGGGCAGCCACAGCTTCTCTGGGCAACCTGTTCTAGTGCCTCACCACCCTCACAGTAAAGAATTTCTTCCTAATCTCTAATCTAAATCTGCCCTCCTTCAGTTTAAAGCCCTTACCCCTTGTCCTATCACTACGCTGCCTGATAGAGTCCCTTTCCAGTTTTCCTGTAGGTCCCCTTTAGTATGTTTTATTTTAAAAACATAAATCAACTATATATAACCTAGATAAAGTTTCATATGGTGCATGTTTCAGTTTACGAACAAGGTAATCTACTCGTAGCATGAAGAATTTCTGCTAAACTGTACTGTTCTGGCTATGTAAAAAGTACCAGGACAAAGACAAGCAAACTCAGCCTAGGATATGTGCATGCATTAAGCATAGCCTGTATGCATTTTTATTTATTCTGTGTTGCTGGGAATATTTTTTATTATTATTATTTTTGGAAGATAACAACAACAGTTTTAGCTAGACAAAAAAAGAAAAAAGGCTTAGTGATGTTGGAATTGATTAACACAGAAGAGTAAGTTGAGATCGAAAGCCCCACTGGGGAAAACAGAATAAAACAAAACAGAAACCAAAGGAGTGTATATTAAAGGGGAGGCAATCGATTTTCCATAAGGTTGGTTTTCCTTGTGATGAAAAAATATCTTTAAAAGATACCAGAAAAAGCGAAGGGATCTGAATGCATTTCATGGATTATGTGTTTCTGACAGAAAACAGAGTGGTCCTGTTGTAGGTTTGTCAGATTGAATATAGAGGTATCATTTAATTTTCTGCTACTTAATGTTACTCTAGTGCTTCCTTAAAAGGGTATTTTTTATTGCTGGGTATGCAAGTAGAAACACAGTGGCCACATATTTAACTTTTCTAAGAAAAAAATAAACACCAGGTGAGATACTGTTCACCGTATCCTTTTTGGTATCTGTGAAAGAGTTTAAAGATAACCTCTTTGGAGACACGGGAATACAGCATAATTAGTTTTATGTCTCTGACTCAATGCAGAAGTAAAAGAGCTTTAAGGGAATGGTTAGCAAATCTTAAACCCACAACTCACATCGAATTGCACCTGTTGACTGACCTCTGATTTTTTTTTTTCTTTTTCCGGTGGCCTGTGAAATTTTGATCTGGTTTCCAACATCTATTGTTTAACTTTGATAAGCAAAAATAAGATGTCCTACCAAAAAATTCCTTGCATGTATCTTGGTTTCCTGATGCCTGTAATGTATTTATTTGGAAAGCCAACTTCTCTCAAGGTCATGAATTTCAAAACAAATGAAAACATTAAAAAAACAAAACAAAACCCCAAACCATAAAACCAACAAAAGCAGCAAGCACCAGACAATAGTTGGCTCTGGTTTGTTTTTACTGGGTTACACAAGTCATGTGTGGGCTTTATTTGTTTTAAATTTCGTGCCTAACAATTTCTTAGCCAAACAACCTTGACGGTGTCCCTTTAACTTATTCATAGCAACACCCAGAGACATCACAGTGAATTTATTTACATCTCTAAGTATTCCAGGGGTCTACAGCTTCTTCACAAAATCTTCTGTGCTGAACTTCAGGCTAAGCTTTACTGTCCATTTGGATTGATTGATTGATGGCCCTGTGAGCCCAGTTACTCTGCTGACAAGCTGCACTGGCAGGAGCTTAGTTTTGGTAAATAAACGGGTCAGTGAAGTGAGAAGTATGTGGCCTTGTAGTATGTTTTGTGCAAGCAGGCTATTGTTTCATCCCATGATGACCTAGATTGTATTAGATGGGCTTTTGGACTGGACCTTACTTAGCTTTGCACTCTCTGGAATAGAGAGGACAATTTCTGATGGCTTTGAAACAAGCTTGTGCTCACCAGGCTATTAAATGATAGTTAATACAATATTCTGAGAAATAATTTGAATTCATGAACTCATAAGGCATTATTTAGATGTAAGTTTATTCATTAGCATTTCTATTTGCCAAGCATTTCTTTTTGCTTTTCATGTGTACTACAGACAGGTTCCATTTCTTTTTGTGTCAGCAGTCATTGGCATTGTGGTTAGTAGCAATCTTGGACTCATATAATGACTCTTTCCATCTTTAGGTCCTCTATAAGCAGTCTGGAATCTTGACTAGGTTGATCTGTGAGCTCCTTTTAGGCAGTGCCATAAAAATGTAAAAGTCCTGCTGTGCTTAATTAAAACAGAAGCGTCGGTATCTCTTATGTACAACTAATGGCATTTTCTTTTCAATTGGGAGGAAGATACAGCAAGGCTGGACCAGATCCTCAGCTGATAATTTACATTTATTAAGGGTCTGGCATAGGGAGTCTGCCTATGGAATTATGATTGCATTTATTTTTTTAGTTAATGCACACAGTTTGAATTAGGTACTTCAATCATTGCACTGTGTTTCAGTAATGAACATCATCATTGATAACTATGAATTACAGCTCCAAGTAAAAGATAGGAACGCTCATATCCTTCTTCAGGCTTTATTAAACTTTTCTGACATTTCGAAAATGCAGTTTGCTTTCCTACTGTTATGCATTATAGTTTTAGGAGAACTCAAATGGGATATATTTGCACTGTGCATAATCATGGTTTGAAGAGCAATATATTCATGGAATCCATTTAGAAGTCAGTCATTCTTCTGAATGGCATGCTTCAAACGAGGGCGTGCCTGCTCTCTGCATGTCAGAGATCCAGCCTTGCTTTTTCTTCTTGTCATTGCCAAAATTACTCTTCTGCTCTTTTCCTAAAGCATGCTGAGTTTTCATTGGCATTTGCCTTTTCTGCTCAGAACTGATTCCATTTCAGTGGGATGTCCGCACAGCATCATGAAGCACTTTAGGAAATAAGGCGCTGTAGAAATATAAACAAGTAGAGGAATTTCTAAGCACTTGACCCAGAGGGTCTCTAATTCTAAGACAAGCAACTGAGGACCCCTGTAGTATGGAAGATGCAGTTTAAAGTTGATTATTACTGATAAAGGAGAATACTGGAGGTTAAAACACTTTGCTGAACTTTTCCAATTTCTTGTGGCCAAAGTGCTTTTTGAGGAGTGTTGTGAGTACAACTAAAAAGAGCCTAGGGTACTTGAGATTTCTTCCAGGCTCCCACCTGATTTTAAGGTCAAGAAACTGCAAGATCTTCAGACATAGTCTCTGTCCTTTTTTTTTTTTGAACCAGAGGATCTGTATCTATGAAAAGATTGTTGTGTGGGGACTAGCCAACTAAACCATTTACTCTCACAAAAGAGACCTGGATGAATCTTGAGAAGTTATCTACTTTACTGCCTTAGAAAATAAGGTCAGATGCTTATCAGATGCTGATAGATGCTTGTCTTACATTTTATTTAAAATACAGGATAAAGGAGGCTGTAGATCCTTCTCAGATCAGCTCTTCTATTGGTTCACTGTTCTTGTCTATAGAAAGCTTTCCTGGAAATGTACCTAAACTGCAGAAAAGAAGATATAAGCCCAATTTTTGCACCCTGTTTCTTGTCCCTCATAGATATCAAGAACAATTCATCCCTTTTTGGTTTTTGCACTACTTCACAGTCTATTAACATTCTTCCTTTCAGGCTTTGCTTTTCTGAACTGAAAACCAGTTCTTTCAACTCTTTCTTTAGGGTTTGTATTCTTCAGATCTTTGAATACTTTGCTTTTCTCTAGGCTGCTTTCTGTGCATGTGCATCTTGCTTGTAAAGCATGCCAAAAGCAAGGCACATTGATTACATTTAGGCACTGCTGGTGCAATAAATTATTTCAAGTTTCTTGCAGCCGTTTGCATTCATACAGCCAGTGATTGTGTTTGCCACACCATGGCTGGACAGGGTCGATCTAGGTTTAGCTTGTACCCTGCTCTACTGCTGTCTCACTGTTTGTCCCTCTCAGCTGATAATTTCTGCCTAATTATACTTTTAAATTATCCTATTTGTACTGAATTCTGGGTTTTTCCAACCCATTTTTCTAGTTTTTCAGCAATGCAAATCTTGTCCTCCAGTGTGTGTGTTGCTTATTGTGGTGCTATGTGCAAGCTTAACATCCCACCACTGTGTTATTTAAAAAGAAGATGAGAAAAACCACTTTGAAGTTGGCAGCAATAGGTTGAACAGGTGAGGCTGACTGTTGCACACCAGCAGTAGCTCATCCTGCCAGTCTATTTAAACAACTAAGTAAATCAGCTGCTGCTGAGCTTGGGGAGAAGAGAAGCAGCCAAGTGTGCAAGCTCAGTCTGCTGTTGCAGCTTCGGTCTGATGGTATAGAAAACAAAATGTAATAGAGAAGGAGGTATTTATGGCTTTTTGTTAGAATCAAAGTGATTACCAATTTAATCTTTCTAGGGTGATAATAATGAAAATAAATAATATTTTGTACTCATTTGGACATGAAATTAATCAAAACTCTGAAAAGTACAAGATGGAAGAGGGTTAGTAGAGATGCTGAACTGTAAGGATGTACCATAAATTACAGGCAAAGTAAGTTTTACTTACTGGAAAGAAATTATTGAGGTACTCATTTGTAATGCAATGGACTTACTTATAACTGCAGTTCATGTGTTCATTACAATGCCTTTTAGAAAACTTTATACTATTGCAGTTTAAAATGTCTATTATTTTCTAGTTTCTTTGGCATTTCGCTGTATTTGCATTTAGGAAAAGTATCTGCTATTTTCTTTGTTCATTGTAGGGACAACAAATACTGCAACTTGTCAAATAAAAACATCTATCAGTGGAGAAGTGGTTGCTAATATACAAATAAACAAGCAATTATTAACAGTGAATTATAGAATAAATAGTAATTTTGAAAAGCTGCTCCTAATCATTAGAATTAAAAAGATCTTTTGCTTGTCTCATGAAACAGATGCAAAGTCTTCTGTGTGGTTTTGCCATATGCCCTCAGCAAGGATGATCACTTAGTTGTTCTGGCCAAAATGGCCCATTTTTTCACCTGTTCTCTACCAGCACAACTACTCCTTCCAATCAGAAAAAGAGGGGGGTACCCCATGGCAGCTCTGCCTGCCGAACATACTGGCACATCCACACAGCCCAGGCTGTGCTGATCCTTTCCCACATTGTGAACAGGCTGCAGTGCTGCAGACCAGTGGTCTGCTCAACCCAGGAAGCTGTCTCTAACAGTGGCCATAAGCAGGCACCCAGGGAAAAATAATGAGTGCAAACATGTACAGTTTTCCGGCTGTGATCAGCTCAGAAATTTCCCGACCTTGTTGTTGCTTAATTAGTAGTCTGCTCTGCAGTCTTCTGAACTCTACAAATTGGACCCATTTGTCAGAGAGACCTACTACTTGATGCATGGAACCACCTCCCTCTGTTTGCTTTGAGTCTGGTTCCTATTGCCTTGTTGGATACTTGGTATTTTATTGGAAGCTTTGTAGACTTCCATATCCCCATAACACCATCTTAACACTCCAACCGTTGGACGTTGTAGAGATGGGTGTTGATCTCTTCACCCAAGAGACAGGTGATATAACAAAGGGGAAATGGCCTCAAGCTGCACCAGGGCAGGTTTAAATTAGACATTAGGAAAAAATTCTTCACCAAAAGGGTTATCAGGCACTGGAACAGGCTGCCCAGGGGGCGGTTGAGCCACCGACCCTGGATGTATTTAAGAGACGGGCAGATGAGGTGCTCAGGGATATGGTTTAGTAGAGGACAGATATGGCTGGACTTGATCTCAAAGGTCTTTTCCAACCTAGTGATTCTGTGATAACAACAGTCCTTGTTCATGCTTCATATGGAACATGTTCATTACATTTGACAGTAGCTTTAAAATTTGGTTAGAGCTTATCACCTGGATCAGTCTTGTCCACATGACCATAAATCTGTTTAAAGTACTCTCTTAGGGAAGCTATATTAAGTCTTCTCAAGCTTATTATATTTATCAAATTTCAGTAAAACTTTAACAGAAACTAAACCATCAACTAAAATTGTATAGTAGCCAAATCTTTCTATACTGTAAATATTCTCTACCTCATGCTTTCCTGACTTACATTCTATCGTGTTCTTCCATACTACTTCAAAATGCTCTTTTTCTGACTGGAGACACATTTGACTTCTTTCAGTCTTCATGTACCCAAAAAGTTGCTGAGGAGGTACTAGTAGAAGGGATGGATGCTTCACGGGAGGACAGTCATTGACCTATAAGACTTTATCTCTGCTTAGTGTCCCCTACAATGTACATATATGATGTTTGCATTGAGTAAATGAAGATCACACCCAAGCAGTTGTATTTTCTGCCCTCACACTTGGTCTTTCACTGATGTCATCATCCCGGTTAGTCAGTAACACAAACCCATTATTATGTTCTTATTATTTAGGTGTGGAATTTAAATCCATGCAGATTCTCAGGTATTTTTTGAGATTGATGAGACTTGCTCCTAGACTGTCCTAAATATGTTGATTTATTCTGACAGCAGCACAGTTTACTCTTTACTGAATTTTGCCATGGGATTATAGTGTTCCAATGATTGCTTTTCTGGTATGCTTTGTAAATCAGTGTCTTAATTTGGAGACGGACATTCCACTTCCCACATTGTATTTTTAGCCTTCTAGCATTTGTGTAGATGTGCTTACCTCTGTGTTGGTTTTTTTGTTGTTTTGGTTTGGTTTGGGGGTTTTTTTTGTTTATTTTTTAATTTTTTTGCCTGGCTCTCCCTAAATGTTGCTCCATTTGTTTTTTACCTCCTGTCTATTTCCACCTTCTGTCCTATCTTAGTTTAGAGATGAAGAACTTTTGCATTTTCTTTCATATAAGTGCCATCTTAAATCATATGCTCTTATGCATATGCCAGTATTTCCTCATGACTCACTTTTAATTCACTGACACGCTGGTATCAAATGAGAGTAGTTTAGTTTCTTTATGGTTTAGTATCTGTGTCATCTCTTTTGAGGATTTTTTTCCCCCTTTTCTGTCCCCAATGTGCAGACAGAGGTACAAGGTTGAAAAGAAGCCTGACTGCTGTAGAAACCAGGTCACATAAATAAAGGGAAATGCAGTATTAACTGCACAATTTATTCAAATTGAGCATAATGAATGTGAAATACGTGCAGAAGTAATAACATGGGTGTCACAATTTCTACTAATTCCAGAAAATTTATCTCAATCAGATGAGAGCCTTAAAAAAAAAAGTAAAAGAAAGAAAGCAAACCACAAAGCTTCTGCTTGTGAAACTGTAGCTATCTCTGCAACTCTTAAGGCACGTACACCCTAATTCAACAAGGTTCTTAAGCTCCTGCTTAATTTAGAAGCACTAGCTGATTTCAAGTGTATTCTCCTATGCACTTAAAGTTAAATGCATATTTAAGTATTTAGATAAACCAGGATCCTCCTGAAGCAGGCTAGGTAAAGGAATGAACATGTAAAAATATTAGATAATATGATCGAGAAGCTTCCTCAAAATCATCAAAGCAATAGCTGTATTTTTAAGTCCTGTAGAGGTATAGTAGATATCACATTTGTGTGAACAAAAACCATAAAGGGAACAACCTTTAGTGTAGAAATTACTATAAAGACATTATTAGGGCAAAGAAAAGGCATTTTAGCTTGTGAATTAGACGATGGAAGGCATATGTAAACTGCTAATTAGTTTGTATAGTAGCTAATTATGCATAGAGAAGGAATAGACTCACAAGGAATTTAGAGGGATTGTAAGTCAGTGCAGTGGTAAATAACTCACTGATAGTACTTCACGAGGTATACACAATGTGAAATATATATCAAGTGTTTCATTAATTGTACTTTCCTACAATGTGCATAAAAATTTTGTTGTGTACAATATGACATACTTTCTTACTGTAGAAGCTTGGTTTTTTGACATATTTTCTTCTCTGAGGCCCAGCAGACATTGCCATTATTTTAAGTATTGTCTTATATGTTCTAGCCCGAACTTTGTGTCATAACAGTTTTAAGTGCATCCAGTGAAATCAATGGGGGGTTTGCCTACATCAGAATTAAGTTAGGAGTTGCCCAATGTAATAATCTGAGATGATTTAAATTAGAGATCTCTTGCACAGAATCTGAACACAGAATAAAAAATAAATAATATAAATCAATGTTAGGTTCCTTATTTTACAAGTAGTTATGGCATGACAGAAAGCTCACATTAGTGGGTGCTGATTTTGCATATTTAGTGAGGTCTTGGAATCTACAAGTAGATTGGAGGGTAGGTTCATGGTGCTCTTTTCACACATGAGAATATTTTCTGGTAAATCGACTGGAAAAACATACAGTAAACAGATTTGAGCTTTTATGAGTCACAGAAATGCTTGCATTATTGCAGGGCAAGATATTCTTGTCCTAGTAGTATGAGAGCCTTAGTAGGCAGGGAGACTGTTAGAACTGGTCATGGCCTTTAATGTGCTCTTGTCCCTTAATCTTCTTCCCATCAGAAAGGCTTTCCCTTAAAAATACAGAAAGTTGTGTGAACTATTTCTTTTGCCCTACTGCACATCGTTGAAGGCTACAATTTTGCCTTCAGAGATAAGACACCACTTCCCACAAAGGCCTGCCTCTCCCTGAAGAGCAAATCCTCATAGATAGAAAATAAACATTGGCCTTCGACACAAGTTTTTTCTCTGCTGGCAATTACAGGTGGAAAATAAACCAAAAAAAAAAAAATCCTCTGTTGTCTTTCTGAGTAGAGAAATATGGGAGGTCCTTGTGCAGTTTGTTTTTGTGGTTGTTTTGGATCACACATAATTACCCATCTACTGGTCATCTGTGAGAAGAACTCCTTGTCACCTCAATTGTAAGATCAGTAGACAAAGGAACGTGTTTAAAAAAAACAAGACCCCAAAAAACCCACACAAACTTGCAAGCAAAACCCCCAAGCCATTATTTACTCCAACCACGTAACCAACCTCATGGTTCAAAAATGTAATTATTAATTATAGTAACAAAGTATGCTATGGAACCTTGGTGTGACTCTACTGTCTACAGACAAAGTTGGGAATGCTTTCTTAACCCTGGGTGATTCTGCATCCGTCCTTTGAAACAACTCCAGATACAGTGACAAGATAGTATAAAGCTCAGAAAATGTCAGATAATGTGCTTTCAACACACTGTGTGTCTGGATTTCTTTTATTACACACAAGCTCTTTCTGTGAAATCTTGAAACTGTTTTTATAGCACTCCTGATAAGATATTGTACGTACTTGTAATATGTTTTCCTTATGATCTAATGAGCAAATGAGTGGTATTTAAATTGCAGATTAAAATTATTTCTTTTTTTGGTAACTGTTTGTTGCTAGAGCCTTAGGAATTTGAGATATGCATTTAGGTATCTCTGGAACCAGGTTTTAAGTTGGAGAGTTTGTTTCTGACCTTTTTCAACTGAATGTTAACATTGAGCATGAGCCTGGAAAAAAAGTGGACATAATTGTTGTCATTATGGATTCATAGTGACAGTGGTTATTGCAGTTAACTGAAAATTCATTCACCTCTTACAGCAGTTAACTCTAATGCTTGTCTGTCACTGTTTCTGGAAGTTGGAAAAGATGTCCTTTTATATGTCTACCTAAAGAAAACACAAACCAGATGAATAAAAATACTTGGTGATTTTTTTTGAATGATGTCCAATAAATGGTGAAAGAAATGTAGCAGAGAGCAGAGTAAAGATAGCTGGTGGACATGTGCCTGTATCTGACCATCTCTGGCTATAAAATATTAAGTGATGCAAGGGAAACTGAAGTATGAGTGGTGGGAAACTTCTGTTGTGACATGTTTGGACATGAAAATGAATCTATATTGTCAGGAGGGCGTTGCGACTGATGGGAGTATCTCTGTCAGGGATGGAGAGGTCTCTGCTGTGAAATGTTTGGAAGATGGATGAATCGGGCCAATTGCAAACTTCAGAGCACCCCTTTGCTTGACTGACATTCATTAGCAATTTGTGCTAAAGGTTAGCTCTTATTCATTATCAATCATTATCACTAAGTATTCAAACAGATGGTCCTTAACGATCATATCCCACATTAGCTGTGCATGTACAGCCCCATGGAGTGGTTTCTGTGTCATTAGCACTGGTGGCTGTGGTCAGCACCAGTCTCAGTCACTGAGGTTGAAGGACTAGGCTCCCACCCTCTTTGATCAGGGGAGCTGAAGCCACAGAGCAACCTTATTTTTAAATTCTCAACATTGTTGTGTTATGCTCCTCACGTCCCCTCAAAAGAAAAAAAGAGGCAATTCCTGTTCTGACTGGACCATACATCTTCCTTGCCAGTGCAGCATTTTATTCTTACCTTGCAGATTTTGCTGCTTTCATGTTTTCCCGTACCCTTTTGTGTAGTTACTCTACAGGTTTTCATCCAGCTCTTTCTGGATATATATATAATTTATACACATGCCTATATGTGTAAAAAAGCTTAGTTGTGACACAAAATGCTCATGCATGGTCCCTGGTTATGTTGTTAGTAATGTTACAGCATTAGGAAGTGCTTATACAGTAGTAGCTTCTCATGTTGTTTTGGAGTCCTTACTGTCTAGTTTCAAAGCGAGTAAATAATAATTTTATCTTGCTCAGTGTGCTTCTGCTTTATGATCAGAGATTAGAATAGGACTTTGCTTTTCCTACAAGGCTATCTGAGGTTCAGTATTATAAACCCCAAATTAAACAGTACAGCATATATCTCTCTATATAGATATATTTTATAATAGTTTCACTATTAACTGTATCTTTTATTATAGTAAAACGTTAAGACATAAAGTCTATATTACTGCCTGCATTAATAAGGGAAATGAAACTTTTAAAGAAACCCCAACAATTTAACTAAAAATCAGCATTGGCCAACCTTTTCTTAAATGAAGGAAAGCAAGAGATATGAAAGAAATACAGTATTCCTGTGCTACGTTCTTTATTTTTCACTTTGGTTTAAAATCAGAGGTTCAGTTTTCTTCTGATATAGCAATAGCTGAGTTTTTTGCTTAATGATGGTACTAACTTATTTCAAAATATCTGATTGTGGGAAACCAGCAGGTAACTGTGAATTATAGATCTCTGATTTCAGTGCAGGGTCAGGTGGTTTATGTGCCACCAGAATCCTGGTGAGGTAGAATTATAGGCTCATAACTCAGAGTTTTCTTGATTTTATTTTAATTTGATCTTGTATATAGATCCAAATCCCATACCCTGTGCAGCACAGCCTCCAGTTCCTTTGCTGTTCCAACTGCAACCCCATTTCTGCTCCCTTTGCATCAGTTCCATGCTTGTGTGCCTTTCAGATGTGGTCTTGCTGTTCAGTGGTCAGCTCTACTGATCTGTCAAATGCAGAAGGTCAAAGGGTGAGGTGCAGGATAAGATCTGTTCAGCTGCCATCTGTGTCTGGTCACTTAGGGATCCATATACTTTCTAGAGGGGGTTAATATCTTTTGCTGAGATCAGCACATCGAGACTAAGGTTCAGTTCAAAGCTCTGAGAGCTGTGTGCTGCAGCAGCATGGAATCATTTCTGCTGCCTCCCTAGTCCAGATCCTCATTTCCACAGCAGAGCCACAGGTCTGTCCCCACATTCTCCTTGTCTCTCTCCGCTAGACTGGCCTTCCTTTTTCAGTAAGACGACAATAATTTTCTCTCCAAGCCTTTCTATGCTTCCCTATTTGCTCCGTTTCTTTTCTATGTACTCCTTTTGGTTATATGCATATCAGGTATTTCTTCTCTTGCTACTAGGAGTAGTACTATTATTGGGGGCATATTTGGGCAAACATGCAGTTTAGCAGTTTCAGCTTAAATAAACAGGACTGGAGAACCATCTAAGTAACTAGAAGCAAATATATATCTGTTCCAATCGTAATGGGATAGGCAAGTATGGCTCTGTTACTGTGAGAAATACAGAAGCAGAGAGAGATGGTTCAGAGAAGTATTTTCAATATATAAGACAAGGAAAATTAGAAAAAATAAGAATAAGAAAAAAATACTGTGTCAACAAGAAGATTGACCAACGGGAATTAAAATTTGGTGCTACATAGGAGAAGAAAAAGGCAGGCTGTCAAATGAATGAGTCTGCGTGTGCTGAACCTGACTAAAGCACTCTTTCCTCAGAAAGAAATTGCTGGAAAAATTGTATGGGAGTACTTGACACTTGGACAAGGGAGTTCAGGAATTGAAACACTTTTTAGTGGACCTAGAAGAGAGGCTGAAAAGTAACAAAAGGTTATTCCATCTTTTCATAAAGCTCATCAGTTTGCACAACTTCTGGCAGATGTGAACTGGGTGCAGCCCAGGTTTAGAGCAGGGAGAGAGCACTGGGCTTATATCAGCTCTCCAGCAGAAGATGGGGGCAAAACTGGAATTAGAATGGCACTGGAAAAGTTTGTTACAGTGATAATACTGGACATTACCCCCTTGCAGCAGCAGGGAATAGAACTTGATGATCCAAAAGGTTGCTCCTGATTGTAATTTCCTAAGTTCACTTTTAGAGCCCTAATATTAAGAAAATGTCCTTACTGGCAAAGGGTACCGAGTAAGATTTTAATACTGTTTAGTTAGCTATCTTAAAAAAAAAAAAAAAGAAGTTTGAAGAAATGGAACTGAGAGCATTTTATCCTGTTGCTATGAAACACTGCCTTTGTGGATCCAGGAAAGGTTATGATATTTCTGAGGAAACGTCAACATTTTCATTGTTTTTAGGAAACACAATACATCTGCAAAGCTGAATCCCTAGTCAGGCTTTTAGAACGTTTTCAAAAATAAATGTTTGAAGTGTAAAATACTTGTTCTTTTTTGAGAAATGCTTTCTGTTATTACAGAGAAGGGGAAATAGAATTTGTATAGATTGAGGAGAATGCATCTTAATGGAAATAAAGAGTAACCTGATATTCCAAGATGAAAAACAGCCTTTGACATACTGCTCATGAAGCCCAGTGATTTATATCCTCAACAGAAATACTCTAAGAAAATATCAAACTATTAAGTAGTTAATACAAAGGCATTAATTTTTCTGAAAAATGTTTTTCCTGTCCTATTGAATAATGGTTAAAAAAAAGAATCAATATGTTATTTATAAACAAAGGCTGCTCTTCTGATATCACAGCCTGCTATCATGTGCATTAAAGATGTTTCTAAGATTCAGCTGACTTTACTGAATTTTAACTCGGGTCTTTACCCAAATCTAAGTCAGGAATACCTTCCTAAAAATCACCAGTGTTATATCAATGTGAGATGAATGAGGTGAATTTCATTTATCATAGAAGCCAATCCTGGCTGCCCTAACTTCTCTAGCTCTCTTACTTCCATTAAACACCCAGCCAGTGCAGCTGGTAGACTAACCCCTGTATAGCAAAATGTCCTGGTTTTGGCTGGGATACAGTTAATATTCTTCCTAGCAGCTGGTGTAGTGCTGTGGTTTGGATTTAGGATGAGAATAATGTTGATAACACAAAGATGTTTTGGTTGTTGCTGAGCAGTGCTCACACAGAGCCAGGACCTTTTCTGCTTCTCACCCCACCAGCGAGTAGGCTGAGGGTGTACAAGGAGTTGGGAGGGGACACAGCTGTGACAGCTGACCCCAGCTGATGACAGGGGTATTCCGTGCCATCTGACATCATGCTGAACAAATAAAAATCTGGGGGATGTTGACCTGGGTGGTGGTGGCTGGCTGGGCATTGGTTAGTGCGTGCTGAGCAGTTGCACAGTGCATCACTTGATTTGTTTATTGTTGTGGTTATTTTCTTTTTCTGTTCTATTAAACTCTCTTTATCTCAACCTGTAAGTTTTACCTTTTTTCCCTCCCAGTTCTCTCCCCCATCCCACTGGAGACGGGAGTGAGTGAATAGCTGTGTGGTGTTTAGCTGGCTGCCAGATAAAATCATGACAGGAAATTACATCATAATACCATATTTAACCTATTGACAATCACATCTAGACTTCTAGGGGATTTAAAAAATACATTTCTCAGTCGTATGAGTACGGATTTTCCACGACCAGCTGTTCCCGCATGTGATGCCTGCAATCATCATGGGCCTGAGAGCTCTTCTAAAATTTAAGCAGAGCTTCCAAAGAAGTTCTGCAGTTTCCGAGCTGGCTTCTCCACGTAACTGTTGGTCTGACCTCATTTACATGGTTGGATGCAGTACTGGTATCTAGGACATGTGTGTATCTTATGCTTGGTGTGTACCTGTATATAGGCAATCTGTTGTACTCCATTACATAGGTATGATGCTCTTTGGTGCATGTATACATACAAAATCATTGTATACATTTCAAAAGCAATGGATATACTTCTATGACTGTCAGAATTAATAAAAAAGTAAAATAATTACTCTTTTACAAGAGGAATGTTGGACCTATGAGAAAGACTAAACGATATAAAAGATTATTTTCCATTCCTGCTACTGTACAATGCTTGCTTTCTACAGGAATTCTTACCCTTTTCATTTAAATGTCTGCAGAAGCAGAGAGGTTTAAATGTCCCTGAATTATCCAGGATGCTTCCTGTAATTATGTGGGGTCTGGTTTGTCAGCGCAGAGCGTTTTGACAGTTCATTTCTGCGCAGCTGCCTTCCTTGTCTGTATCTGCCAGTACAAAGATTGCACATCCTCTTTGCTCAATGTTTGCACCATGCACAATGGAGTTTTAATCCAGAACAGGGAATTGTTTCCCTTGTCACAATATATATCACAGTGGTTAATGATTAATACCTTTTTCCAAAGAATATCAGAGAACAAGCTCTCTTAATATTGCCTTTGTTATAAGAGTTACAAGACTGAAAAAAAGGAGGTAAGAATTCTTTCTTCACTTTAGTAAGGATAAAGCCTTCTTTTAAAACTGAAGTCACAGGCTTATATTATTATGTGAATGTATCTTAAAATGTTATCTTAAAATGATTACATGAGTGGGTAGTTATTTGGCTGCACCATTTATTCTTGTGCTGAGGTGAGACTTTTTCAGGGAAATATTTTTGGTCTCCAAGGGTGAAGAGGACACTGACAATTTTTAATTTCAGTGTTGGTGGCCTTTGTTTCTTTGGGAGTTGTTTGGGAGTTTTGTGAAGGTGGAATTTATTACTTTATGTAATGGGCTTATCTCTTGTATAAACTAGTTTGTTTCTAAGGCTTTGTAAACATATGGTTTTTCAAAGACAGTACAAATAGATTTATGGATTGGAAATAAGTCTACTAACTAAACACATACACATAGAATTAAAAGCAGAGGGGAAAAAAAAAACCAAAACAAACCACCACCAAACAGTTCTGTAGTGATTGTAACTGAAACTCAACTTTGATACCTGAATATGAGTTTGGGATATCTCTATACTATCAAGAATTTAGTTTAGGACAATATAATATTCAGAACTGTCCTAACTATCAGAGAAGAGATGAAGTCCACCTCAGATACTACTTCACATTTAGATTCTTCAATCAACTGCAGTTACTTTATGCTGAGGAAGTGATACAATTTGAAATCTGGCAGAGCTGTGTAAAGGCAGATGAACTCTGAGGAAGATCTTCATGCCACAAAATGAAGTTAGACATGTCTTCACTCTTCTTCTGTGCTGTCTTCATATAGTTGATGGAAAATGCTTCACCCTGTTGGTTATTGGGGCCTTACTAATTTAGAGTAGTCACTAACTCCTATATTCTGTGGTATACATCTGAACATTGATGGTCATGAATGACGTGAACAGGTTTTCTTGTGAGTGAATGATTTCAGAAGAGTGATGGTACAAGTAAGTTACTGTGCACTGAACCAAACCAGTCCAATATGTTTTATACTCTTGCTTTCTGCTGATGGGTCTTTAATTAGACTTAATCTATTTCATATTAAGTGTTCGGTTTTTTGTGACTGAAAACCAAAAAGCTGTAAAGGAAGAAGCTGCTGTGAGAGTCCATCCCACCCCTTGTTGCTTTCTCTTAAATGAATTACCACTTACATTTCAGCAGAGGACTTTTGAAGAATAGACATGTTTCTAAGGCAAAGGGGCATTTTTAAAACATGGAAAGTAAATGATCTGCCTGCTGGTACAGGCAATATGACTGCTCTGTGTTGTCACACATGTTTTTAGAAAACCAAATGGATAAAAAGCCACTGTTGTTTAAAACAGCTTCTGACAGAACACCTTTTTACATACGCAGCAGCGTGTTTGTTAAGAAGAAGGTACATTCAGACTGAACAGAATGATCATCTTTATCTGATGTGAACAGATAGAAGAAAGATGATTGGAAAAAAAATGAAGAATGTCTCCCACAGAAAATGGCTTCTTGATCTCTGAAAACAACAGGCTTCTTGTGAAGTGCAGTCAAGGCTTACAAACACATTGCTGTGGTACACTGAGTTCGAAATCCCAGCTGACATTTCAAATGGTATTTAGAGTTATGACAAATCTGATTTATTTGGGTCTCTCTCCAAAGCTGCCATAAGAGAAGTGCTGATTTGGTGACGTATTAGTCACAGCACCTTCAGACAGCTTCTTTTTCTAGTTGTGGAAATTGCTAGCTGATCTATTATAATGAAATATTAGTTTAATTATTTTATTTTTTTTAAAGATGCTGTTCATTTGGCTGGAATCTTCATTTTCTAGTGAAGTCTTCACGAGAATGTGTGTCTCCTTAGAAAAATATCCTGTCAAACAACAATTTAGGTAATTGAGGATAATGCCTTGCAGAATGCTGATTTGAGTGGTTCAGAAGGAACTTAATTCAGCTCTATGATGAAAAAAAGACCCTTGTGGTTTTATAATTTAAATAAAATGAAATTGAAAGGTATCATTAAGTATTCCTGCCTGAAAAACATTTATAAAGTTTCTTTTCAAAAGTAAACCAAAATTATTCATTGCAACAAACATCCTCTCACTAATGAGGTCCTTCTTAGCAAACAGTTGGCTTTAAGGCGGTATTTTAATATAAAATTTTATTTCAGTTGAGATCTTAGGGTCTGGCCCAAAGTTTGAGTTGCTAAGGATATCTTAGTAAAGGTATCTGTGAAAATAGTTTTCCCCAGGTGGTTTCACTGATTTCAGTTAAGTGAAGCACAATTCTTTTAAACAGTTTCTTCCTGTTTACTGCAGAATCTTAAGCAATCTGAGCTGTATACTGATCTCTAGACTTGATTTTAGAAAATACTGAGAAGATGCTATATAGTGGGTAAATCTGGTGTCCTGATTAAAATATAACTCTTACTTGGCATGGAGGGGAATAAGGGACTTTCTGTGTTTTGAATGCAAACATGTTTGTGGATTGTCTCCAAGCTTCTACTCACGGACAGCATACATTTCTTAATACTTTTTTTTCTTTTTTTTCCCTCAGTCCTAATAGCATAACAGTGAAGTTTAAATGTCCTCATTTTTCATGCAGACAACAGTAGCTACTTGCTATTATTCTACACATTTCATGAAAACTTAAGAGGCTCAAGTACTGAATATACTAAGTTTTAATGTTCCTACTGCTGTGAATTCTGATAATGTATAAATCCTTGCTCCAGTATTTGCTTGTACTTAAACAGTCATTTTTTTCATCTTCCTGATATGTTTGTACATAACGGACCTATGTCTTCTCCAGTGTAAACTTAAAAATCACAAGCCTAATTCAATTAGTTTTCTCCTCTGTTTGTTCACTGATGTGGTCTTGCACGATGTTAAAAGTCCAAGTTGGATGCAGTGTGAAGCTCCAGGTGTGATCTCTACTGAGGATCTTGCTTGATTCAGGCAGATAGTTTTCTTTTCCTTTTTCACTTAGGTAGTTCTTGACTGCCTACAACAGCTGTGGTTCTCTCTTTCTTCTGCAGGTGTCTTCCTATGAAAATTACAGAAGATATTTTGTCCCTTAATGTCCTACTTCTGTTTTAATTAATCCATTTTTTAAAGTCATGCAACTCTTCCTTCCTGTTACTTCTTTTCCCTACACTTAGGATGCCTTTTTGTTTGCTTTGGTGGATTTTTTTTTTGTGGGTTGTTTGTTTGGGTTTTTTTTTAACCCTTCATAAAGACATTTACTCACCTGAGGTTTTTTTCTTAGACTGAGACTAGTATGGAAGCACTAAATGAAATCAGATGGAAGATTGGTCCTTGAGAGACTCAAATCTTGTCCTTTTCTTTTCCTGTTGTCACAGCTTCTAATTTTTGCCCCTTTCTGGAAATTCACCTTGGCATTACGAGGTAAATAAGGGAATTTTTGTATCTTGGCCAGAATCCTAGGAAACGGCTATCGTTGCCATAAAGCAATCACACAGTTAGTACTAATAGAATGAAACAAATTTAATTTGTTAATGCTTAGCTGTCCAGTGCTTCCAGTTTAGATATCAGACGGAAACATAAGGACTGTAGAAATGGCTCACCATATTATGAACTCCTGTAGAAAAGGTTCTTTCTTTTAAAAATTACCCTGCATAGCTGCTCTTTGTCCTCTGTCTCTCTCCTACAAGCAGCAGTTAACAAAAGCCATTGTCTGGATAATCTGTGAGAGTGATGATGCCAGTGGAGCCAAAATTTTTGCCGTCTCCACTGATGTTACGCGCGTTGCCTCTGTAATGCGTTGTGCATGTACGTGTGTGTGGGGGGGTGTCGCTGCTGTATGTTAGGTAGACTCCTGACAACAGC
Source organism: Zapornia atra (assembly GCA_013400835.1). Lineage (NCBI taxonomy): Eukaryota > Metazoa > Chordata > Aves > Gruiformes > Rallidae > Zapornia > Zapornia atra. Next base: position 23,997 of record VZTU01035016.1, read on the forward strand.
AGATTGCCAACTGTTCAACAGAAGGAGACCAGAGATGGTTTGGTTGGTTGGTCTGTCTGTCTACTCATCGTAATCTATTCTGATCCCTTTCATCCCTGCTGAGGCAAGAAAGCAAAGGCTAATGTAGATAAGCAGAAACTTCTGGGGTTTTTTAAGGTTTCCAGGCTCGTGGCTCTTAATGGGTGTGCTTAGAATAGTCCTGTTGTATTTTCCAAATTCTTCTAACACGGTTCTCAAAAATTGCATCTGTAGATTTTGAGATGAGAGGAAGAAATGTAAAAGCTAAAAAATTCTGGAGAGTTCCTCCTTTTGCCGTTTTAGATGTTAATTCTATCAAAAATTCTGCATGTTGGGTCAACGAATAAGCTATTTATGTCTTTAAAATGCAGACAACAGAGATTAGCAATTGCTGCAAATTGATATGTTTAGCATGTCCTTCACAGCGCTTGACCTGACCTAGGTCTGATCCTCATTTATATGGCATAACAAAAATCTACTTAACAGATGCTCTGAGGATGCATTTTCATAGATTCTGAATCTCTCTGGTGTTAATTTGCTTACGTTGCTGAAAGCAGAGGGGAATATGTCTGAAATGAACCATGTGCAACCAAAAAAAAAAAAAAAAGGAGTCTGTTCATTTTGAATTAATAATTCAATGAGCTTGGTAGGTCTGTTAATTGTAACACTCAATAGAAAATCACCACTTACGCACTCATTTGAGTAGCTCGCTAGCGCAGCATATTGAGCTTTGTGAGACTGCAAAGAAAGCTTAAAGGTCAGGCCAAGAAAGGGAGGATAAAAAAAGTCATTAAGTCTTTGTTATTTCATTTGACATGGAAAATGTACAGCTCCCCCATTGCCATTGTCAGCAAGGCTTGTGAGCACCGAGTGCTGGGTTTGGCAAGGGAAATGCATGTATTACATCTTGGATCAAGATGCATCCACTTTTGCAGTGTGAAAGGTGCAAGCACCTCTATCATGAACTAAGAAAGCCTTTGGAGTTTGTTGATGTTAGTCATGCTGGGTTTGTGCTAAACCTGAGCATGCCACCACTGAATATTTTTCTTCAGTCTTGCAGACCTTCTTGCTGCAAGATATCTCATCGAGACCCCAAGGTCAAGGGATCCCTTCAGACTTTCTGCAGAGCACTTGTGGCCTCCCATAGTTTGACTGTGTGGTTTTTCCTTCCCCAGTCACTCTTTGATGCTGCTGATTCTGTTGTGACCGTTCATATTCTTGGTGCGTTATTTCAAAGATGGAATAGCTACAGCAGGGCCAGACCATCCATTGGAATGAATTGATACTGCTTCACTGAAGGCCGCAGGGCTAAACCACGTTGCATCAGCTGAAGATCTGCTCTATAAAATGTCTGGGGAGTTGCTTTTTCGCTGTTCTATAAATTTCCAGAACACTGCTGTAGGAGGAAAAGTATCTAGTAAGATGATACAGTATTTTGCTTTTGCTGAAGTGTTAAGAAAACAAAAATAAAATGAAACACCAACACACAAGTGGCATGATGTACTAGGTGTCAGATTCTAAAGACAAAGTATTTTTTTTTAACAAGTATTCAGGGTAGACATACTGTAGGGGGGAAAAAAAAAGGTGATATAAAGAACAGCAGATGGACAGCATAGAGTGCTTGGGACTCCAGCAGCTATCAAGTGAAATCAGTCTGATTTCTGTACGTTCGTGGCTGTTCATCTCTGAAAAGAGGGGACAGGGCTGCAAACATTATGGCCCCATATGTTTTAACCCAGAGCAGGGTCATTTCCTTGTGAGCGGCTGACCCGTGAACTCCCTGATTTGGTAGCTGGTTTTGCCAGACTCTGATATGCAGCAGTCCAGCTGTCCCACAAGCCTGAAAGCCTCATTTGTGTAAGTCTGTACGATGAAGTTGCTTTCAGATTCTGACATGAGTGCACAGGCTAGGACTTCCAGACTTTTGGATTTTTTTGGCAAGAACCTAGAAGAGCTGAGAATCCAATGAGATGCACATTGCCTTTAAAACCTGTCTCCATGTCAGGGAGACAAGAAATGTATTTGAATTTGTTTTCAAATATTTCAAGTTTGTTTTCAAAGTTAGAACTACAGTCTCTTTTGAAGCAGAGTGCTCATCTCAGTTGTGTTAGCAACTGCCAAAATTGCAGAGTATGTGGGATGTCCTCTCCCCTCCTATTTGTTTCTCTCCTCACCTGACAGTGACGAGGTGCTCAGGTGAAGAGCCTGGGAGTCTTTTTATTCTGTTAATACTTGACTGATGCTATTTTTTTTCTGTCATATATTGTTCTTCTATTGGATGTATTTAGTACTCTGATAGACAATGAAGTCTTGAAAGAGTCTGTTATTTGTCTCCAATTTCTAAGAATTGCCCTTTTTGTCAATGAGTTAGTTCAGGGCCAAATCCTCCACAGCAGAGATGCAGCACTAGGATATTTTTTCTCCTGTTTATCCTCTTACTGAATGCCACTGTGTCCTGATCTCTGCAGAGACACTGAAGGTAGGTTTAATGGAGTGCTGTAACCTGTGAGTATTTCTTTTTTTCCCACACACACATAGGTGTGAGGAATCACTTCACTCAAGTCACTGAACCCATTCCTGATTTACATTGCCGTGAAGGGCAGATTCCCTTTTGAATGACAGCTACATCACTGAAAGAAGCTGTAGAAGCAGAATGAAAGGGAACCAAGAAACAGGAGTTCTGAAGGGATTCATCCCTGTATGGTTGATAGCGAATGAGTAGTGGTCTAGTGATACACGTGGAAGCTGACTAAACAGGAGGGAGTATTTAAGGCAATACTGCCATATGTGAAATGCTTGAATTGCTTCAACATTTAGCTCGGGGAGGAGGGGAATCCTGAAATGTTGATTTAGCATCAGACAAGACGTACTTGGCTCCACTGCTAGTCATTCAACTATTCTTCATAATCCTGAAACTGTTATCTGAAGGGCTTATAATATATTGAGATCATCGCTTTGGCACTCTTAAAACAAACTGAGAAGGAGGAAAGGAATAATACCAGAGGAAATTATCCAAGAAAATTGGCACTCTCAGACCAAAGAGGATTCATTATTCAGAGACTCAGACCCCAGTCATGCATCTAACTGCTTTGAGTTGCTCTAGTGATACCAGGCAAGTAGAAAACTGGCCTGAAAGGTCAGTTTAGAACAATTCCTGGAAACACAGCTGCCTCGGTGCTGACTTCTTCCAAGCACAAATGGTAGGCTGGTGGCAAAGCTTTTTATTTGGCTTTCTTTAGAAAAGCTGTGCTCAAGTCAGAGGTTGCTAGCAACGTAGTCCCGGGTGCCTGAAATGAAATGCAAGTTCCATGCATCACTAAGTAAGTTTTAACAGAGTGGATGGCAGCTCTCATTGGTTGTTACCCTGTGCTTACAGTCGTAACACTTACTGTTTCTTTTGTTTTGACAAATGATTCCTCAAACACTGACTGTTCCAAAGGACCCCTACCTTCCTGTGTTCTGACCAAGTGTTGCAATGTTGAGTAGTTACATCAGGCTAAATATCAGGTGTATTCAGGAAGGATATAAGAATTTAAGCATTGTAATTACCACAGTTCTATTAATGGGTCAAAAAAATAGTCCGGCATACCTTCCTGACGTTACAGAACCTATATAGCTAGAGCTACCTTTAAAAATGAGATTAAAAAGTGCCTAGTTTACATGTAGCATCTGTGGTGGTTTTTAATATGTGATTAGACAAGCAGAAGCCAACATTTTCTTCTTTCATACCGAGCAAGCTGTAATGGTAATGGGACTGACCCTAAACTGTCTGTGTGTGCCAGTACCCTACTTTGTAGTCTCAGGCAAGTGAGGACTCTCAGGAATAGCTGTACCATTAAACATGCTGGGAATGTCAAGCACAGGTCATGTCCTATTTGCACTCCAACATTAGACATTGCAGCACAGCAAAAGCACAAGGAAGATACAACACTCCTTTCACTATGCGTAGAACTTCTGCAATATGTATACAGAGCATGTATTTTGTTTGACAGCATCATCTAGGATACTGTTTCAACCTTCCAACCACTGCTAAGCCATTCCAGTTTCTCGTGCTTATTCTCTTCTCTGTATCTCCATAATACAACACAGTGAATTCTAATCTTCTACCTCTCACTCTTGTGACTCCAAACGCAGTAGGCCGTTTGGAAGTTACAAGAAGTCTCATAAATATCAGGTGTCATGAAAAATAAGGGAAAAACACAGGAGAAAGTTATTCCGGTACGTTCCACTCATAGTCACAACGTGCACCATCCTCTTGCTCATCAGTCACCACAGTGTAAAGGTTCTCATTCTTTTTTTTCCAGGGTACTCTTGTAGCAGCAAAGACCTACAGTACTTTAAAAGAACATCTTTTGAAGGAATAGAAAGATTTGCCACATCCTGATAACTAGAGCAAATGCAGCTTCCTTTCACAGATCCCTGTTGTGAATTTCAGACTTTTTGCAGGGAAGCCAAATGCCTAAAAGCTGAAATGTCTGATTTGCATCTCCTACTACTTAGCAGTATTTATTTTGTTTGCTGGGGGTGATTGCTTTCTTTGTGGATCCCCATAGAAGTATAAAGAGTTTTTCATAGCAATATATGCTTATTCTTCTACACTAAAAACCTATGTCCCTTAAGAATTAATAACAGCAATAATGCCATTGACTCATTAAAGCTCTGATTTATTCTGTATTTGAAGGATACTTAATCTCATCAGCTTCACAAAATGAACTATGTATTCATCTTTAAATAATATCTTTTAGAATCAAAATCATTGTTTCTGCATCAGATGCCATGTTGAAGATTTGAGCACCAAACCAGTATCCTGTCCAGACTACCACCATTCATATAATTGCAATTCTGTCCCAAGCTCTTACATTCTTTTGATATCAGTATTACATTTTTGGTGTTATATGCCAGTCACCTCAAAAGTAGCATGTAGTTCTTCATACTCACTCATGTATTCTGCTCTATGTAGATAAGAGAGTTTGTAGATTAAATCTTAATATGTATTTTGGGATTTTTGCAAAGTTTTAGTGAGGCTCCCTGTGGTGGTTTTGGCCCTAACTGAAGACCAAATACCCACCAAGCCGCTCGCTCACTCCCCCCCTCAGCTGAAAAGGGGAGAAAATAGATATCGGGAGGCTTAGGACTTGAGATAAGGACAGAGGGATCACACTCCAGTTAGTGCAATGGGCAAAACAGACGCAGCACAGAATCAAGGGAAGGAAAAGTGATTTGTTACTACTTACTACAACTAATACACCCAGTGAACCGGAACAAGATGAGAAGTGGCCAGGTCTTAAAGCACCTTCCCCCCACCCCTCCCTTCTTAGCAAACTTAAAACTCATCACGATTTTACTCCCTTCTTCCCCCCCCCCAACATGGCGTGGGGAGGGGCAGGGAATGGGCAGTGGGGTTCCAGCGATTCCACACAAGCTGCTTTTCTTCCCCGGATATTATCACTTCTCCTTCCCCCACCCCTCGCCTCTTCGCACTCTTGACTTTAATCAGAGATTCGCTCCCTTCTTCCCTCCTGTTCACAG
>VZTU01035016.1:29755-91682 GCA_013400835.1 Zapornia atra
CAGGTCCAGACCCCCCAGCCTGGTCCCCCACAAAGTCACAAGTCTCCTGGCAAACCTGCTGAGGCGTGGATCAATCTTCACAGGGCATAGATGTCTCTGCTCCCCGTCCTCATCCATGGGCTTTGGGGGGACACCCATTTCACCATGGACTCCACCACGAGCTGCAGGGGAAACTTTCTCTTCACATTCTTCATCCCCCACCTCCTGCGGGCCTGGCCTTGGAGTCTGTGCAGCTTGTTACATCTTCTCAGTCCCGCTCTGGTGGCAAAGTGTGCCTGCCAGCAGTTTTTTTTTGCTCCTATATGTGATTCACAGAGGTGCTATGACCAGCTCTGATAAGCTTAGTCTCAAATTTGGCCTTGAATGTACCAATGTTTTCAAAATATGGGGTTGCAGAAAGCTGTAACTGCAGCTTACAAAAGCCACTGAAGCAGCACAGTTACACCAAACTGCAACACTCCCTTTCCTTACCTTTTCTTGAAATGTCTTTCCCTTCTTACAGCAAATCTAGCTTTAAGGCAGCAGGGAGGGACAGAAAGGTGCAAAAGATTTAGGATTTAAAAATGTATTATATGTACAAGAAATACATGAGTGAGAGAGTAGCTAGCTTGTGATTTTTTCAGTTTGTGTTTCAGATCTAGAAGCAGGTTCTATGTATCAATGGAAGGTGAGAATCATTCTTATCTCTTGGCAGATACCATTCGTTTCTATCCTGGCTGTCCTGTAAAATGATGGCATTCAAACCTGTCACTGCTTCAGTGATCGTTATTGCCCATCTTTGGTTGCAGGCCAATGTGATTTTATAGGGAAACTCCTCTTTTATGATGAAAAGAGGAAACATTTTGGCAATTTTTATTTTTAAAACTGTAGTTATTGGCAGCACTGTAAAGTTTGGAATATTATGGCTATAATGAGTAATCCCAGGAATCATGGATTGCTGAGCAGTGTGAGATAGTTGAAGCTGTGTGGTAACTGCAGTCTGTTGGACAAATCTCTGTGTGCATGTGTTCTGAATAGTACTTTAATGACACCTGGCTAGGACGGCATTGAACAGTATCCTTCAATGTATAGGGACTTCATTATGAGGAGTGCTGTTCCCTGAAGCGCCTGTGTATGTGCAGGTCTTTAGCAAATATTTTTGGATCCCTTGAACTGTAAGGAAAAAAAATTGCTCCAGGCAGCCTACTGCTTCTGTCGGGCTTTTAGAATAGCCTCCTGCTTTCCTGCATGGCTTTTCCAAGGCTTGGGTTGTGAAGTCAGCTATGGTCCATGCAGATCAGAAACACATGTCCGGTTTTTGTGCACTGCTTATAAATTAGAAGTGCACCTTTACAAAAGGGCAGGGAAGTATTTTTGATGCATATATATGTTAATAATATTGTTTGAGTGTAATGCTCTTCTTTTCCATGTTGAAAATCCATCGATGGCTAAGTGTCAACAGGGAATGAACACTTGTGGAGATAAAAAGGGATAGAATATTTTGATTCTGTAAATCCCTCAGCTGAATAGAAGTCTTGTTCAGGGGCAGGTGCCACATAGCTAGAAAAGCAAGTTACGTTTCTTTGTATCCCTTATTAAAATAAAATGAAAACAACACACAAATGTGTATAATGATTACAGTCAGGAGATACAGTGCTAAGGAAATAAGTAGTCTTACCTTTCTATCCAGTACTATCACCTTGTAATATGTGTACAGCATATACTGTATGATATGCTAAAGGTCATTATGTCATCTGCTGCATAAATTGCACACCTAGGAGTATGGAAGGAAAAGCAGCCATGTAACTGGGAAATGCTAATCTGATAATGGTTTATGTAGTATTCTCAGTGTTCTTCCCAGAGGACCCAACAACCGTACTAGCTAGCCTTGTAAGCTTATGAGTTATTTTAGAAATGAAACACAGCTGGCTGTGGGATAAGGTTTGCAAAGAGCTGAAGTTTAAAGCAACAAATAAAAGAGAAGGTAAATTTTCCTTTTGTGTCTGAAAGAGGAATTTTGGGACATAGAATGGAGTTACTGTAATCAAGTGGCTGAGCACAAAAAGCCATGTGCTTTCAGCATTGGTGGGTTTTATTTTAATGTAAAGCAGAAAAAATGGAGGTCTGGGGGAGAAAGTCTAGCCTTTTAAAAAAAAGTACTGTGTGTATCTGTACAGCGTTGCTGCCTTTACTGTTCCAAATGCAGCTATTTTTAAAAGAAATTATTTTGTAGAGAGGTGCAAAAACATTACAAAGAGAAGCATATAGTACATTTTTTCACTGCATAGCAGCTAAAACTGATCAATTAATATGAAGGAATGTTTAGAATTCCCTTCTAAACCTTTCAAAGAGAAGGAAAACATTAATGAAACATTCTTTCATATTGCTTTTTGTAAAATGGTGGTGACTAGAAAGCTGTAAATACAAAAAAGGCTGAGAAGATTGAAGCTAAGGAACATCTGATGCAGATGATGAGGTTTGGTGGTGGTGTATTGGGATTCTTTTGCCACAGATGAGATGACCAGTAGGATTAATGGCATACAGCTTGCTTGCTTGGAAGTTTGAAAGTGGAGGGTAGATTGGCTTGTGGTGTTGTGATAGGAGCATTTGGAGATTATTTCTGACAGAAACAAACTTAATCTGCCCCAAAGCAACAAAATTAGGAACTCTAGTGGATGCAGCACTGAATAATTTAGAAGATTTGCATGTAGAACCAATCCGGAGAAATGCCAGGTAAAAGCAGCCAAGATCAGGAAAGGTATTTTTGAAGTAGAAGAACTCATTTTGTGTTTGTAAATTTAAAGTGGTCCAGCATTATTAGCTTATAACTGCCTTAGCCTGAAAGAGCAAGGGTAGTTATAAAATTCCATCACATATTCAGAATGAGTCCCCAAAACACCAGTGTTGTCGTTTAACCTGGCAGGCAGCTAAAACAGCTGCACAGCTGTTCACTCACTCCAGCCCTCCCCACTGGGATGGGAGTGAGGATGTAAAATTTAAAGCTTGTGGGTCAAGCTAAAAAACTCGTAAGACAGAAAAGGAAGAGAATAACAACAATAAAACTGTCAAAAAAGTATACAAAACAAGTGATGCACAGCACAATTGCTCAACACCCATTGACTGATGCCCACCTAGCTCCCGAGACACAGCCCTCCCCAGCCACGTCCCCCCAGTTTATATATGGAGCATGACATTGTATGGTATGGAATATCACTTCGGACAGTTTGGGTCAGCTGCCCTGGCTGTGCCCCCTCCCTGCTTGTGCACCTCCTGCGGAAGTCTCGTGCCTCCTCACCAGCAGGGCCTGGGAAGCTGAAAAGTCCATGACGTAATTGTAAACACTGCACAGCAACAACTAAAACATCAGTGTGTTGCCAACATTATTTTCATACTAAATACAAACCACAGCACTGGGAACTCTATCCCTGTTGAAACCAGGACAAACAAGGGAAAATATAAAATATACTTTTTTATAAATAATGCATATATGTATATATCAATATTTCAGCTACTCCCTAGCACCAGCTAAAATGTGCTTGATGCTCCCTAATCAAGGGTAGCTGCAACAAACTCTGCAGGTACTGTGGTAGCTGACCAAGGCTGTCAGAAGCTCCTAGTTTTGTCTACACCATTGTGGCTCCCCCTACCTTGCCCTCTCTTTGTCAGTAGAAGGCACTGTCAAGTTTCTCAGTAGATTCCCAGGAGTTCTTTGATCCTCTTTGACCCTGTGCAGCAAAGGTCCAGAAGTTCCCAAAGCAGAGCCCAGAAGCTGCTCTGCCTGTTGGCTGCCTCTGTTTGCAGCACTCTTGTGCTCTCTACATTCTCACAAAATGAAACAAAACATGCTTCTGAACAAAGTGCATAAACAAAGGCATACTACAATTGGAAATGAACTTTTCAAAATTATACCCTAGCGAAAGACCAACCTTCCAGAAAATCCTAGGACGTAGGCAGTGTCTTGAAAAAGAAGTGACTTTGGGAGGGGTAAGAGCTGTGGTTTGTGTCCAGGTTGAGGTCCAGCCGAATTCCTGAGAGTGGGAGAACTTGTCTGTCCTCTGTGAAAAAAGATAGAGAGTTAAAGGTATTATGCCACCTATGCATTTCCTGAACAGGCCGTTCTTTTTCTGCCTTTCATTAAATCAGACAAGTATGTCTATGGTTAATCTGACTTGCCAGTCTAGGGTCAAAATTTAAGTTTAGTGCAACTAGTTGTCAGCCCTTTCCGTGCATGAGACTGGAGGAAGACAGCATGATATTTACCTCTCTAAAACACTGGAAAGGCTACTTGAAATATAAAGTCTTGCCATATGAAGTCTTGTCACCACCTGGGTATTGCTGGAGCAATGGAAAAATCTGTTGAAGGTTATCTTTCAACACTGTGGTAGAGAGAATTGATAACATTCCCAGAAGAGGTGGAGGTAATGTTGAATATCCATTCTGGAAAAAGTATTTCAAGATCGGAGACAATGGGGCTTAAACCAAAGAAAATTCCTGTTTAGGAAACTGTATTTGATTGTCACAGTAGACAGAGAGAACTTAAACTGCAGGAAAAGTCACAGCTACTGAATGGACTCCAACTCCTTCTTACCTGATTGAGCGGTGAGTATACTGGAGTGTATTAAATCATGATTACACAGATGAATAGGCATTTTTGTCAGTCTTTGAAGAATGACATTACTGAGTTTTGAAGAAAGAGATAAAACAGGGTTTTCCAGGGGTCTTTAACCATGGTTTAAGGTGTTAGAATCTGTGATTGCTTCAATCTAGGCAAAGAAACTCATATTGTCACACAAAGTTGCACTGTATGGCATGGGGAAGTTTTGTGATATACCCTGACAAATTTTGGACAGAGGTCAAATGGATGTGTCTTCTGATTAAGAATATTTGCGAATGGGATTAGTCCCAGCTGACAGAATAAAGCAAAGAAAATTCCATCAAACATTGGATGAGAACTTTTTTGTTGTAGAAGAATTTAACTTGTATCATTGGGTGTTCTTTTTAAACACAGGCAGTTATGAGATACATGTTTTCTTTTATTGCCAGTACAAGAATAATTTAAACAAGAAGAAAAAGAATACCATGGCAATTCCAAGAGAAAGTGTCTCTCATGGAACACTTTGACCAGTCAGTAGTAATTCCCTGTCAGGTAGAGATGGATTCAGTAGAATTCTGGATTTGAGAGACTGTAGACAAAGCAGTATATGTGGAGTGCAGATCGCTATGAGAGGACTAGACAAAATCTTTCCTGAATAGCATAAGATTCACCTTGATATTTTTAATGCAAAATCTTTGTTTCAGATGTATGACTAAACATGGAGAATGATCTGGAAAAAGTAGAACAAGAAATACACCACCAAGAAACCTGCCAGTCTTTATGCTTGCCTCACGTGCCAACAGGCTTGTGAGTCTTACAAACCCAGTGCAGAGGCTCTTGGGTTGCTAGGGAAAAAAAGTTAACAGCATTGATTTTAATCCTCTGATGAATGAAAGGGAAGATGCTAGAAGAGAGCTTGTTTTCTGAAAATAAAACTGTAGTTATTATGTGAGAGTTGGGTTTGAAGAATCTCCCAGAGTATCAACATGCTTCCATCCACTTACGTTGATTTTTACATTGAACTGACTATATGCAAAGTGGAATCCATTTCCTCTTGGCCTGGTAAGTCACAAGATTGATCAAAAGAATTTGTTCTCGGGGTAATGAGACACTTAAGTCCAGAGTTACCTTGGGTAGAGATGACCACGTGAGGGAGGATGGGAGGAAAGGCGAAACAGAAGATGTTTACACAAAAGTCTGCTATGAAACTAGGGGGAGATGAGTTATTGCTGCTGCAGAGAGGCTTCGTCCATTTATGGATCTAATAAATTTGTATTTACAATTTATTTAATTAAAATTGATATTAAATTTGAAAATTTAATAGGGATATGTAATACTCTGCATGGAGTTAAAGAGGTTAGATATTGTCTGCATGACCACCACCTGTTTATTTCTGTGGGTGATTATTCTCCTGTGGAGTTTATGGTACAATTAAAATAGAACAACACATTCCAGCATGGCTGTGAGTACAGTTTGTTTTAGTTGAAATGATCGATCCATTTGCCCAACTGTGGTTCTGTTTTGTATATATCTGTACTGTTGATTCTGGCTTGTATCAAGTAAAACTACTTTTATTGCACAGAACCAGATTCTTTTCCATGCTTATCACATGGAGAAGTATCTTAGCCTTGCTCACTTGTTTAGGATTAAGTTTATCTTCAGATTTGAGGTCAAGCTGAATTTTCCCCTGTCAAGTGAAGCTGGCAGGTATTTCTGCTAGTGTCATTGTTATTTTTTGACTGTAATACGAGGTCCAGTCTTCTCCAAGGATCATTTTGGAAGTTTATCTAACATATTCCTTCCTATTTCAGGAACCTCAAACACTGTCCATGAGTCCTGTGTTCTTGTTGTGTATTGCTTTTGCAAGTTTGCTATGGGATGTTGAGAAGTAATTTCTACAGAGTGGTATAAAAAGCAATATTCTGGTCTGTTCTCCAGACCCAGCTGAATGAAGCACTTCTTGCCCACTCCTTTGCCACTGTCGAGTACTAGATTTGGTGATCAAGGTGTTAACTTCTACCATCTTTTTCTTATATGCAAGATACTAGTTTTGATGTAAAGCTTTGTGAAACAAGATACTACTCAGTATAAACAGAAGCAGCATTATCACACCTCAGTACTTTCAGATGCACTGGGTAAATGGGCACCTGGATATAAATGCGCCACTGTGTTGAATGGATGTGATTTATACTTCTGGTGCTTTATATAGATGCCAGCTTCCTACATTAATATGTTCTAGAGGGAAAAGAAACCAAACCCACAGACAAATTACTACCTAATCATAGGTAGATGTTTTCTATTCGCTTCTATACTGAAATATTTTAAAATCCTCTGTAAGGCATGAAATTATCTCATGACTAATCAACGGTGTTCTTATGGATGATTCCTATAGATTCCATCAATCTCTAGTGCTGCTTAGTCGGCTAGAGCTTTCCACAGAGAATTTTCTGTGCTTATTTGGTCAGACTATTATTGAACAATGAAGGTATCCTAAAACTAATCTAAATATTATTAGTGGATTAGAAAGAATAAATAAATATGCATTTTTTCTTTGCTGACAAGATGAATGGGAACAAGGGAATCGATCGACCCTCAGTCATTATGCATTTTAAATAAAGTATGCTTATATGTTACTTCTTTGGCACTGACTGCTCTCGCTATTGTTGCACCCTTTACTCTGTGCTAAGCCTCGGCATGGAAACCTCCCAATAAATGTAGCTGAGTCTTAGCTGGCTGTTGAGAAGACATGAGAGGCTTGTGATTCAGGAGTGCAACTGCATTTTAAAAAAATCAATCAGTTTTAAGACTTTGATGTGAAGACATTAGAATCAATGGGAAGTACTTTCCTGAAATTGAATGGGCTTTGCACAAGTATCTGTAACGATTTTCCTATTTAGGGTGTTTCTATTCCAGAAACTTAGTCAAGCACTTCTTTAATTTTTTTTTGGATAAGCATGTGGTTCGGGTATTCCGTCTTGCAACTTTTTGATAAAATTAGTTCCCAGTTTTCTGAATGCATGCACTGCAGGCACTACAAGTAATGTATTATCTAATGGTACCATGATTGATACCCACTCCCTGATGTGCATCGTGATATATCTAACAACTTTCGCATTTACAGGTTGGGAGAAAGACACTTGCTGCGAATCCTTGAATGTGGCCAGGAGCCACAAAGCATGTCCATATGCATTTTTGACATAAGGATCTGAAAGGAATCTTCGTTACCACCTTGCAGATTTCAGGAATAAAATCAGAGAGTTCTGGGGAGTTCATGCTGTGGTCTGGCGTCTTTTCCTGGCAAAAATCTTCAGCCGTGAGCCATGGTAGCATTAGTGGCCCGGCTTAAATTGTTTACTCTGTCACTGTGCATGCCCACAATGAACACACATTAATGTAAGCAAAGCCAAGAAGCTGGAGGTAATGCATCTTCAATCAGCATTTCCTTCAGTGGATTTTCTGGTGGATTATCGATTGGTTTGCCATGGAACAATGCCACCAAGAGTGGCTGCTGCCTGGCTCCATTTCCTCCTGGCTAGACATATTCCCTGAAATCATGCAAAGCCCTGGAACATGCTGTGTGCATCCAAAAGAAAATCCACAAGCTCAGAGGGAAGAAGATTATGATGATGTGAAGGCTCCACTCTTCATCTGTGCTTGTTGGACACTTTTGGCAAAGATTATCACCACCTGACCTCCCTCATGCTGAGCAGCTGGAGGAATGATGTCACCAGTATCCTGTAAAGGAAAAGATGAGTCAGTCTCTTCTTAGTTGTAGCGCTTAATGTTGTTTATCTTCTCTTTCCTGAAGAGTAGGTAGTACCCAGTAGGTTCTGGAAAAGCCATAACCAAGCAAGTGCATCCTTATTTAGTTGGAAAATAGAAATTCTTGTAACATTGGTGGGTTTTATCCCCTGAGATATACACACCTTGAAAAATAACTGGGATACATCACTTTCTGTGGCTATCTGGGTTATTAAATGCAGCTTTTATAGCAATTTAATACAGTCCCCTTGCTTGTTTAAATTCTGTGTTTGGCCAACAGTGAGGAAAAAGCTATTGTATGCTGTTAGGTATTTAGTCTCTCATTCTTTCTTTTATCTTTTGTAGTGATGGCCAATGCTATTAACGAGGAGTTCTTGAAAAATACAGACACAAAAAGAACAATATTGTCAAATACTTAGTTCCTAACTGGGATTAGTGCTGGCAATAACAGAAACTCTTCTAAGCAAGAGAATGCTGCAGTGTTTTTTCCTTAAGAAAAAACAGCGTCCAATCTGAATTCCATCTCCTCAGTAAGAGGAATTGCTGAGACAGAAGTGTTGCTGATTGTTACTATATAAATTCTCAATTAATTTTTACTATGGAACAGTGCTGAACATACCAAAAAGTTTACTATGCCCTGTTTCCCCCCACCCCCCAGTGCTTGGGTTAAGTAATTACCTTTAGTAATAATATTGTAGTACACTCCTGAATTTTATTTGTGACAGGTGATTGTCCTGGGAACATTTCTAGGTTTGAGTGATAGTCATCATGTTATTTGTTAGCTAGTTTTAGAATCTAAATTATTCTTTTTTTTTAAAGTAACAGTATGAATAAGATCTCTGCATGCCATTATACTGCTTTATCTTGGCACTTTTAAGGAGGAAATTCATATTTATTTGCTTTCCTTTCTCTCCAAAATTCCCACCAAATATAAAAGTCCTAATACAAAGACATCCAAAATCCAAGGTGAAAATTGAAATGTAAATTTATAGGAATAATAGTTTTCTTTGCTTGGTTTTGTGCCTTCCAGATTCTGTGGCTGTTTTGAAGACAAAGTTTAGTTAGTCTTTCAAAAATTAAAGAACAGCTTTAGCAATGTGATGCTTATTTCAAACTTCAGAGCTGGCATTGGAAACGTTGTGATTGTAATACCAAATGTTGTGCTAGGGTACATTGACATATCATGCTCGTTTATTTATTTTTAAATAAGCTGGGTTGGAAAGAAATATTGATATATCTTTAATAGGCTCTGTTCAGCTATTACCATGTAAAAAGTGCAGATAGATAGCTGGATGATGAAATAGGAAGATAATAATCAGGAAATGATTGCAACAGTAATGAATTTCTTTTCTCCCCCCTCCAGCTCCCACCCACAAGCTGTTAATACAAAAAATAATATCAGACTACCGCATCTTCTTCAGAAAACTGCATGTTTCAGGCACTGTTGACAAAAAAATTCCTGGTTTAATGTTAGTTTTCAGCATTCATTTTCTGGATTTGTCTCTGCCAAAATACCTGCTCCACAGAAAAGAATGTTGTGTTTTTACCTGTTGCGGTTGCTTCCCAGAGAATAAAAACTCTTTAGTGTTGATGCCTGTTTCCAAATACTGTACTTTTAATGGTGGGGTAATAGAGGGTAAAAGCAGAAATTTTGTATAAACCGTAATAAATTGGACAGCTCATTTTAGAGAGATCTGTTGCTGCTTTGAGAATGTGTTTCTTAAATCTCCTGTGTGCATCACCATCTGTTTCTAAAGAGTAATATACCTGTCTAGCCTCAAGCTATTTTGCCAATGACTCAGGCAATCGGATAAAGCATCCAACAGCTTGATAAAGACAGCACTGCTGTCTACTTTAACCAGAGGAGCAATTTAGGCTTTCAGATCGCAGGAAAGCATGAATTTCTGCATGGAAGCCATACAGTAACACCACCAGTCTTTTGCTGGGTTGGGACATATGAGCTTTGCATATGAGAACAGCTTCTGGACCTTAAAGTCAGTGGTTTGGCAATGTCATTAGGTGCAGCAGAAAATAGTTGTCTTGAAGGTCAAAATCTTTGTTTTATGTAAAGATTACTGGCTAAATTAATCTGTCCTTTATTGAGACTGATGGATACGAAAATTAGATTTGCTATATTTTCTGTGAGGCTGCAGTAAGATTAGTCTAAAGGTAAAATTTACCACAGCACAGGGTTTACAGGGGTCATCTCTTTAAGCCTTGACCTTGAAAGCCACATCTTAGACCTTATGAGGTCTAAAGCTTTGTGGCTGAGTTTTGCATTAGCAGGATTTCATATATGGGTTGTTCCAATCCATGGAAATGTCACTGAATTTATCATGGTATTCCAAACTAAATGAAGGAACAGAATTTGGCCTCGTTTAACTGATGATATAGTCACTCTCCTGTTTGAATTCTCCATACTGTGTATCACATTGCTGATTATTGTGCAGACTTGGAAGTCCAGGTCTTCATTCAGTTCTTAATTCTGTCAGGAAGTATTGATGAATCCATGAGTAAATAATTTATACAAAGAATGATTTATACACAGAATTAAAACTTTTTGTATCACAATACATACTAGTGTTTGGCCTAAACAGTTGTCCTGGTGTTCAACTAGGATAGTCAATTTTCACATGAAGCTGGGACGGAACACAGCTGACCCACACTAGCCAAAGTGGTATTGCATACCTTACAACGTCATGCTCAGTGTATAAAGGGGGCTGGCTAGGGTGGAGAGGCAGCTGCTGGGGGACATGCTGGGCATTTGGTTGGAGGATAGCAAATTGCCTTGTGTGTCACCCACTTTGTATATTTTTATAGGTGGTAGTGGTGGTGTTATTTTCCTCTTCTTTGCCGTTCTAGTAAACTGTCCTTATCCCATCCCACAGGCTTTACCTTTTTCTTCTGATTCTCTTCCCCATCCCACTGCAGGAACAGTGAGCGAGTGGCTCTGTGGTGCTGAGCTGCTGGCTGGGGCTAAACCACAACGATGAACTATCTACGTAATAGGTGTACAGCAGCTGAATATAAAGATGAAGTTTCTGTTATTGAGAGAGACAGTATAAATTATATCCAGGATGTCCTCAGCAGTGTGATGAAAACAGTATCCAAGCTGCTTACTCACTCTTGCTCTAAATAAGGCATCACGAAAGGCACTAGTTACAAGGAGAAATTTAAACGAGGACGATATGTGGTCTTTGCCTGTGTTCATGAGGAACTTGTTCCAGGCATAAACAGCGGCATGAAAAGGCAGGCTGGCAAATGTGATATAAAGCACCATTTGCTGGCATAATTGGCATAGTGTATATCCATTTATTTTCAAGTGCCAAGGTATTGAGATATTCTTGAAGTAAGGGCTGAGAGAATACTTAGGGAAAAAAATGCTTTTCCTTCCTGAACACAATGTGAATGATTTTGAACTGCATTATTAGAAGCAATAGGTCTAGTCAGATACTCTTTTATAAAGTGGAGATTGATGACTTAAAGTACACAGTGGAAAAAACCCATTTTTGATTCATTCGCAATTATCAATCTTAAATAGTCAAGAAGTCAAAACTGTATTTGGGGACCTATGCTCTGTGTGGAGTGATTGGCATGGTTTATAATGCTGTCAGATGACAGAACTAATATTTATTTTATTCCGTGCTGACTGAATTGTATTTTCCTTTTATATTCAGATGCTGGGTTTCTTTGCTCCTAATGCAGCCTCATAATGCAGTAGTGAACATAAAATCAATAGAGCTCTCTCTAAGCCGTGTAGATCTTCTCTCCTTTACTCTGTTCTCCAGATCTGAAGTGTCAACAAATTATCCTATAAGCATGTCATAAAATCTGTGCCCCTTGCACAGCCATCAAATAGCTTGGTGCCTAAGGACAACCACTTAGATCTCAGGTCCCTCTCACCAATCTTGCCCAGGGGAGCCTTGAGGACTACAGAGTATTTGAGAAATGTTTTTGTTGTCCACAGATAGAGGGAGCTTGGTAGAGGTAAAGCACAAATAATATCATATGCTAAGATGCTATAAGAGCCTTATTATCTGCGGTGCTTCACAGCTGTGGAGAAACAAGATAATGCCTGAGGTGAGGGCGAACTCTCCCTTTGCCATGGCATGTGCTGCTCCTCAGGAGCTTCTGGTGACCATGCTCAGCATAAGTGTGGGCAGAGGAAGCCAGGGCCAAACGGCACAGATTCTCACCAGTCCCTCCACCAGCAGCCAGCTCTCTGCCCCAGGAGGCATTTGCCATATACACTGACAGAGTACTTGGAAGTAAGGACCAACAGGGACTTTCTTCTGTACTGGGCAGGTTACGGGAAAAGGGTTTGGGATTTAAGATCTTGGTGTCTTCTATATAAATTATCAGAAATTATGGCATTAAAAAGCCCAACAATAAGGCTCTACTTGTCTATTATTAAGTCTGCAACTGTAAATGTATTACTGAAATCAACTGAAATAATCTGCGCTGAATTTCAGTAGGCTTTGAATTTAAAATTTGATGAGTCAGAAGGTAAAAAAAACCAAAACGACAAAAACCAATAAGGCCCAATCAAATGAGAGGGTTTTTTTAAAGCATCATGATAATTATAATGTGTTGTACTAAATACATTTTAGAATAATTTTAGAGGCCTTGATGAAGATGATACAAGTCTTGGTAAAGGGCAAGAGGAGAAGTCCAACTTCGTTAAGTCAGTTTACTAGAGCTTTGCAGTGTCAAACCCTTGATTTACAGTTTATGATATACAGGGCTTAAGTAGGCTTGTTGGGAACATCTATAGTGGAGAATAAGCTGTTTTATAAATCTATACACTGTACAAGTATACTGTAATGCAAATCAAAACAATATTGACTCAAAGTACAATGATTGTCCCTGAGCCACTACCAGCTTTAGTTATAGAATTGCTGCAGATGCATGTTTGAAGTGGCTTTGTTTAAAGCCTCCATTTTATTTACAGCACAGATGAAAACTACTTTGCAGTAATAAGCTTTCCCTTCACAACAGTGTGTGTGTGTTTGTTGATGTTGGTTACCCCCAGGTTCCTGATTTTGAAAGCGACTTTGGCTTGATTCATTGAGCAATTTATGCACCATTTACATGCAGTTCCCCAAGTGTTATTTGAAGTAATTGAGTACATATTTTTATGATCTATAAAACAGTCCTTTAAATTTGTACACATGAGGAAACTCTTTATGATGAACCTAAGAGTAACCATCCAAGTATGAATAGCATCAAAAAATCAGGGGCAAAATTTTCCCACAGCAGTTCTAGTGCTTAAAAATTCATAGTAATTCTTTCTTTATTGCAATTACTTACCGTGCATATGATACTTCTCATGTGTAACATTCAAAGTGTTTTATCAGCAAAAGTGGCTATTATTTTTCCTTCCCACCCACCTCTTTTCACATATGGTGAAAGCAGAAGTAGGAGAAGATTAGGCAATTTTCTGAAGTGGTGTAGAACATCTGCCATGAAGATGGGAATAAAATTGCGCGAGAGCAGTGCTGATCCCACCTCTCCAAACACAAGACCCTAGCAAGAAGCCTACATGCAGGGAGGGGCAGTGTGGAGTGGTGCCTGTGGGAAAGAGGCTGTTGGGAGTATAAAAGAAGCAATTTCAATGGCTGCATGTATTCCTTGAAAAGGAAAATATAACCAGACAGCTTTGCTAAATATTTTGAGAGGGCATGACCTAGCTGTATTAAAGGTCTGCCTGTGACATGGAATCAAAATTAATTCTGTTTCGACTAAAAAAAAAATCAAAATCCATACTCTCATGAACTTTTTTCAGTTCTAATTTACAGCCTTAGAGGCTGTTAGTGGTTTTTACTAAATATATGAGTGGTTCTTTGCATTGCTGTTTTCTGTACTTGTCTAACCCTTCTGAAGAATTTTCACCCCTGTGTAACTCCCATTGTTTCTTTGTGAATCATGTTGATAAACTCATGTGTGCTTGTCTGTTTTCTTGGCTTTCTCTTTTTTAATTTTCTTTTTTTTTTATGTCTATCTTTGTATGTTAAGAAATATAAGCATAATATTCTGTGGAAAAATTCCACTTCTTTACCAGTAAAATTTCATGCAAATAGAGTTGTATAGATGCATAAAGAAATATCTGGGTGTGAATCCGTATGGGGAAGGAAAGGCAGCGTTTGTTCTGTTATTGATTCTTTTATTGCATTTTGTTTCCTCAGAAATATGGCTACCTGATGCTGTAATAAAAAGGAACTCTTTTTAAAGTCTCTTACAAAAAGTTTCAGATCTCCATTTGAAAAGAAAGAAAAATTGCCCACACTGATATTTATGAATCAAATCCCTACTGTATATACAATATTAAACGAAAGCACAATACTAAACTGCAGTCCAGTGCAAAATTAACCTTTAATGTTTGAAGTGTATGACGTGTTTATTACCAAATTGCAAATTGAAATTGCTCAGTACCACAAAAATTACTTCAGTGTGTTATAGAGATGATAATATTTTGGAATCATGAATGACAGTTACCTCCCTTACCTTAATTAGGCAAGCCACATTTTCTTGATTATTGAAAATGTATGCAAATTGCACATCTAATATGAAACGTCAGCATGTATGTTTGTGCGCTTATCTGTGCTAGATAAACTTGGGGGATAACTGCAGCATTGAAAGGAATGATATTTCCCCATCCTGTGGTATGATCTGTGTTTGTGTTCACATGTATGTGCTTCTGTATATCCACTGCTTGGGAATAGGCTCATGGACAGATAAAACCCAAGAAAAACTCCCACAGTAAGAAATATGCACAATGATTGCTGGAGATAAAACAGTATCTTCCTATTCATTTTTTATCTAATATTTCAACATCAAGATCTTTAATTAGGAAAGAATAGATTAGAAAGATCTTACATGATCTTAAATCCACTGAATTTGATAAACTGGGTAATGGCATCTCAGAAATCTCAAAGATTATCTTTGGGGTGGGTGAGAGGATGGACGACTAAACTACAGCAGTTATACTTTTAAGAAAAATGAAAGAATAAATCAAATGAGCAAGCATATATAGTTGCCTATAATCTAAAAGGGAGAAAAATTAATACTCAATGTGCTTTTTTCAAAAATGGATAGTGCCATAATCATTCTGTTTATGTTATGGGATGCTGACAGGCCTTGTATGTAAGGAAAAGCAGCATAAAAATTTTTAGATTCACTAGGGATTTTGCCTCTCATAACATTGTTATAAACAATTTGAGAATCCTAACCTGTTTTAATCTGCTGTAAGGTTCTGTGTAAAACTGGCTGGAAAACTGTTCCCACGTAGCAGTAATCAGCGTTGTACCTACCCTCAGTATTGCATGACCTCAGTGGGATCTCTTCATATTCTAGTGACATGCAATATCTTTCTTAATGGCACGAGAGATGAAATAAAGTATGCTTCTCACAGGGGCTGCACAGGACACCATCCTAGGAAACCTGTCAAAATGTTCTAAGAGGTGTCCTTGTGAATTAGTAACTCTGATCAGATCTGGTGTAAGTCATGTAGTTCTTCAGTCAATAATTTACAGTCTCATACTTCATGTTTGAAGTACATCTTGCACAATGAGCTAAGAATAGAGGGGTTTGCCTTTTGATATATTTCAGTATGTCAAGGCTGTTAACATACCTTCTCTCAGACACAGGCATTACTAAGGTTTTGAATTTTTTTTCTCATTTGCCTGTTATTGTAGCACAAAATGTACTTTATTTATGGAACTGCCTTGTTTATTTTAGTTTCAAAAGAATGTTAAACAAGTTTGCTAATCAATAACGGTGGCTAGTTCAGACAAGGGTGAACCTGGAGAATTGTTTTAAAAGCCTGGATTATAAACCTTCCACTTGCAAAGCTGCATACAGATTCTCATTCCATATGCAGAAAAGTTGTCTTCTGCAATTCAGTGGCCACAGATCAAGCTGTAAATCTCAGAATGACTACTGGAAATACTCAGGAGTAGTATTCAAGCAGTGAATTTTCTAATGAACAGAATTTCTGAGTGAACAAGGCTGATAAACTCCATTTCTTGTTGAAAAGTGCTGATGTGTTCAAGTTCAGTATTGTAATTAAATAGTATCATATTTGGCAAACATTTTATTCACCTAGAACGAGAGCAGTGTGGATCATTTTGCTTTACCTCATTTTTACCAATTGGTTTAATTTCAAATGTCCAGTTTAATTTTGGCTTTGCCTGTTTGGCTTCGTTGATGCAAGAAAACAATTTTACCAAGTGTGTTTAATCCTTGGTATAGCCACATTTTCCACTTGCTTTAGCTGAGTCAGTTGCTTCTTGGGCTTTGAGTGTTGATACAGTTCCTATTCGTATAGTGCCTGTGTCTAGTCCAGGAGGAGATTGTATGTCATCTTTTATGGATGAAACAGAAAACAATAGGTCTTGAGCTTCTATCTCCACCTCTCAGCACAGGATCGTTCCTGTGCTGGCTGGCCTGTACCATTGTTTTAAGAGATAGCCATCAGGCCTTAAATGTAACTAAGCACCATGGGACCTTGGTTTGTTCCCCAAATCAACTAGAAAACACAGTGTGTGTGTAAGAAAGAAAAAGAAAAGATATACATCTTATCCATTGTTCTATTTCAAGTGCTAACAACTCTGTCTCAAAACTGAAATCTGAGAATTGAAATAGTTGTACTAGGAGATCACATTAGTTGTACTAGGAGATAACTGTTGGAGAGAGTTCAGAGGAGGGCCGCAAAGATGATTAGAGGGCTGGAGCACCTCCCCTATAAGGAGAGGCTGGGGGAGCTGGGCTTGTTCAGCCTAGAGAAGAGAAGGCTGTGGGGGCACTTCGTTGCAGCCTTCTACTACCTGAAGGGAGCATATAAACTGGAGGGGATTCAACTTTTTAAAATGGTATACAATGGTAGGGCAAGGGGGAATGGATTAAAACTAGAGGAAGGAAGGTTTAGATTAGATATTAGGGGGGAGTTCTTTACAGAGTGGTGAGGGGCTGGAACAGGCTGCCCAGAGAGGTGGTGGATGCCCTGTTCCTGGAGGTGTTCAAGGCCAGGTTGGATGGCGCCCTGGGCAACCTTGTGTAGATCCAGGCCTGGAGGTTGGTGGCCCTGCCTGTGTGTGGCAGGGGGGTTGGAGCTCTATGGTCCTTGGGGTCCCTTCCAACCCAGACTATTCTATGATCACAGCAGATGGTTAATGTCCACAAGAGTGTTCTTTCTATGGGCCATTTTGGAAAGAGAAAATCAGCAAGTTTTCTTCTTCTGGAAGGTCATTTAATCAGGGAACTGTTGTAGAAATTCTGCACAATGACCCCTGGCAGTAGGCAAATACAGCTTTGTACAAGGAGATAATTGCTCTGAAATGTATTGCAAAGCTGAGTTCAGTGTTCCAGGTTCAGGAAGGAATGGTACATGTGGAGGAAGAAGAGTTCAGTGCAGCAGTACCTGTGATTGCTTTTCCTGAGTCTCTACAGCTGCAGGCTACTGTCCAAAGACACTAGTTGCTCAGGGACTGTGCTTGGTTATTTTTAGTGCTGAAGAGGCTGTAATTATGCATCTCTCTTCACAAATGGAGAAGCAAGTAGGCAGGAAGTCCAGTAGAGAGTTAATCTTTCTCTTACCACTGCTTTCCATGGTTTCATTAGCTTAGTTCAAAACCTTTGCAGACATTTTTGGTCTTTTTCAAATCAGTCAAAGCAGAAGTCATAAAAGTGTACAGTTATGCATGCATTTGCTGGATGTATGAAGTACACATTGACACGAGCCATTTCTCTGTGTAGGAGGCTTCACCTCTTATGTAGGCACTCCCTACTCAGCTTCACGTGGCATTGCTACTCCTAGGCAACAGATACATAGCCGTACCTCTTTCTGTAAAATGCAGTAGTCAGTGTTGTGCTGTGTGAGGAGCTGCTGGCACACTGAGGTTAAGTGCTGGTGTGTGAGAACCAGGGACTAGACAACCGATGATGCATAGGTTATGAGAGCTGGATCAATAGCAGATGACTAGCAGCACTGGAGGTGGCAACAGTGTATGTGTCTTTACTGTTAGTTGTTTGAGAAATAGCACAACTTTAGTAAATTCTCAGCAAACTTAATTTCATCTTCCTGCATTGTGATAAAGTCACAGAATTGCCTCTCTGCTAAACAAAGAACCCAGACGTGCACAGAACTCAGCTAGGAACAGAGTGACATTACTGATGCATCCCTGATGCAAATCATGCTATCCACTATCTAAACAATCCCCGAAACATCTAGCATAAACCTCAGGTGTAGGAGTAGCAGAATTTTATCAGAACAAGAATAATTCTCTTGACCTGGAGCTAAACCCTCTATCTGTGCTGGTTCAAGACAGCATCTGTACGTAAATGCAGCACCAGGTGAAAATACCATGGATGCTGTCAAGACAGACAGCAATAAATCATCTTCCTGTTTGGACTGGAGGGTGGGCTGTCAGCCTGGGCTGTGATCTTTTGAGAAGCAGCAGCCTCCTGCCAGTGCTGCTGCAAAATGCAACAGATAGTAGCATTTTCTAGAACTGGATGCTAGTTTTTTTTTACTGATTCCCATTTTCCTGTAGCTAAAGGAAGGTGTTTACCCAGCCCTGCGCTGGCTGACTCTCATCCATCTCTCTTACTGATCTGTGTATATTTGGGGGATCTCTTCAGTGAAGCTCGGGCCATCGTCTCCAGTGGGTGCATGTACTGCTCCTCAGAGACTAAAAAGCTTCCACTGAGCTCAGTGAGTAGTTGTTGACTTTTTAAGAAATGCATCCAGTGTGACATCCCTTCCATGCCAAGGATGTGGGTAAAAGATGAAGGGATTTTAATCATCTAAATTCTCTTTATGACATGGAGAAGGTTGGCATAATTTGAGTGAAATGTACGTACTATCTGTGCTTTGGTTAAATATTTCACTTCAGTGCTGGGAAGAGTTAAAAGATCAGGATTTTTCATTTTTTCAGAGCAAAGACTCAACTTCTCTTGTCCCCCAAGATACAAGTTGAAAATTCTTGCTTCTCTGTGAGCTTAGGCAAATACTTCTTGGCACTAGAAATGAACCAAAGCCTCCCCATTCATTCAGTTAGAATTACTAACAGCCTCCTTTATGTTCTCCAGCAGCTGGGCAAATTATCTTCCTGAAGTGTTTCAAAGTGTAGAAAGTGTGTTGCAAAGTCTCTGAGGGTTCAGATACTCGTCTTACTGCTTTCCTGTTGCCGGGCTGCTTGCCTGATCAGCACTAGTGCAGCTCCTGAGCAGGCACGCAGTCGCTTGGCCCTAAGCAGAGCTTATGAATAGCCAGGATGTGGCAGGAATTTTTCACTGTCTTCATTTAAAGATGATCACACCTCTACAGACTAAGTGCCCACAGATTAGACAGGTACTTTAAAAAAAAATATTCTTACGGTTATGTGGAAACAAAATTAATTATAGATCCAAAATATGCTATTTAGATTTCTGGAAATAGAGGTTCAGAAAGACATGAGTGACAAAGATAAGAAAATCAAATTTAAATGTAATTACTTTTTATCTAATGATAAACTGTTCAGTTTTACTGGCTAGTTTTCTGCACACTTAGTGAGGGGAACTGGCCAAAGTAATTACAGAGTGGAATTTAGAGGCAGTAGCAGCCAGCACAAGGAGAATGACCATGTCTTGGAAGTGACAATGCCCATTTAGTACAGCTGGTGTAACTTTTTCTGTGCTTGACCAAACTACCCACTGAGATGCAAAATGCTTTTGTTACGGATAAAGCAATATACTTATTTTCAGGTGAAGTTTTTCATGTGCCAGAGCTAATAGGGCACATAAAAATTTAAGTCAACATCTCTTCATGTAAACAGTTATTAATGATGTCAATGCATGGGCTCATTTCTGGCTTATGAGTGAGATTAGAGTGGTGGCTTTATTTAAGCCCCCTTAAAAATTTGGTCTGTTGATTTTCTGTTGTGGCACAAGGTTTGATGTAGTTTCTTGATGTAGCACAGGGTTTGATGTAGATTCCTCTGTTGCCTAATCATTAATGACCCCTAAAAGACACTGATTGGCATTCAGTGAATCTTGAAAACAATTTCAGTCTCTTTTGAATCAGGGTCTCCTAGCACCTTAAATCAGTGTGATATGTCTGTGTAAAATAGTCATGGCAGTGCAAAAAGCAGCATGTTGTATTTGCTGGCCTTCAGAAACAAGTAAGTAGCTTTATCTGACCGCACATGCTCCAGACTGACAGTCAGAAAGTGCTTGGATTACAATGCTGTTGAAAGTCAAGCACTGAGAATCAGTAGCAAGATTAAATAGTTTGCAAGACATGGCTGCATTTTCTATTTGCATAATTAATTAGGAGTAGTTCAGGATTTGAAAGTAAGTTTCTTTCTCATGCTATCTCAAAAAAAATATCGCTTGATAGGATGCATATTTACAGCAGCTGTCTTGGGCTTGATTAGAAAATTGACGTCTGAACTGAGAGCAGAACATATATTGTGCTACGTGCCATATACAGAAATATTTTTTAAAATGTGTTCGTTCCCTATAGTTAAATGAATCTCATCTTTCCTGGCTTCTGGTTATATGAAATAGTTTTATTGTTAAAAGAAATATTGCATAATGCTTTTGAAACTCTTTATAGCTATAATAATTTAAAACCACTATAGAGTGTTTGTAATATACAGTAAGCTGAAACGTTTGTTTGCGTAAAAAGGAATATTAAGCCACATCTAATCAAAAGGGTAATTAAAATATTAAGTATTATACTTTTATTATTTTTAGCTAATTGCATCTGGACATCCAATTTTATTTTTTTTCAAGGCCCAAATGACCATGAAAAACGAGGGTAAATTTTCACAATGAGAGCTACGCTGAAATCATCTCTGTGCACGTGTTTTATTTAGCGCCCTTTCTGGGACTGCAGCAGTTTGCTACACTGAGGTCTGATCCTGCCCCTACTCAAATCAATTAATGTTTTGCCATTCGCCTTACTGCGGCAAGGCTCAAGGCTCCTCTTATGATTGGTGGGCTTTATTTATTGGCTGGAATATGAAAGACAAAAAAAAATATGAGTCATTATCTTCAGTGTGCTATTTAGTCAAGGATCAATCTCATCAAGAGGTGCAGCAGATCTGACATAAAGAACCTGCAGCTGTCTCAGAACAAAACCTACGCTGCACATAATAACAGCCCCACACAGCTTTTCTCCCTCAAGTGTCCAGGCAAGATATCATAGCGCACAATCAGCGCAAATCTCCTAGCAGAATGTCATATAGCCATCTTTCAAGGATTTGATGCAATTAATCTTTTCAAACAGGTGACTTTTTTTCAGTGATTTGAATTAGGAAGGTCTTTTCTTTGGTAACGATACACAATTTTATGATTACTTTGTTAGGAAAGCATAGTTTGGTTCAGTCTTTGCAAGATTAGGTTAAAACCTGGTAACTACACAATGGAGCCTCCAAGATAGTGAGGAAGAACAAGAATGTTTCTACCTGGCACAAGCAATGGCATGTGCTTGTGTGTCCAAGTAAGCTCAGGAAAATTTTGCTGTTCTGTCTTTGATTACAACTAATACAAATTGAGAACAGGATTTCCATTTTATCAGGATTTCTGACATGTAAAAATTATGTTCTGTATAGGAACAGAAAACTCATATTTGGTGTTTCCAAAAAACCCACAAAGTTGTCAGATATTTTTCGTTTTATTTTTAAATTTAATAGTAATTCTTAATTTTTGCATGATTATTTCTATTAATTTTCTGTAATATTTTCACCACAGTGAAGGATAAAATATATACCATGTCCAAAAAACTGTCAGGAATATTAACTATATTGAATATGTTTTTGATGCAATTTTTTTTTCATTAAATATTTCCTTTCTTTATAGAACATTGTGAAAATAACATCAACATTTTTGACATGAAGGGAGCATCTTTTTATTTTAAACAAATGGTTTATCTTTACTCTTCAACAACTTTGTATCTTGCTTCTTAATGTCATTATTCTGATTAATTTTCTTTGTATTTTAGTATACATCAGTGCCTATTGTTGAAGTTTTCTGTTAATCCACTGCAGGAATTCAAACTCTACTTCTCTACAACTTTTCCCGTCGCTCTACTTATAAGGAAAGTTTAATACACATATATGGGTTTATTTTTAAAAAAATTATATACTCTTTAATATGAAAATAATATGATCTGTGTTCCTCAGCTAGAATCTGCTAGGTTTCACCTGGAAAATGATACATGTAATTAGGGGATGATGGCCTTGTCTTTTATCACTGAAGGCAAGGCAGGAATTTTTTTTTTTAGAGATGATGATAATGTGTTTTATAGCATTTGGTATCAGTAGGTCCCTTAAGGGCTGAACATAAATGCAAATAAATTAGGAGCGTCATTGCATATTTGCAATTTATGAGCTAGTCCAGTTTCACCTACCACCATAAGGAAAGTAATTCTCTATTAGGTCTCATACACTTGCTTTGAGAGTGTAGGTAAAAAAGACTATCCAGGCATAGCAGAGTTCCTGTTTCCCCCAGAAATGTAATCATAGAATCATGGAATGCTTTGGGTTGGAAGTGACCTCAAAAATCATCTAGTTCCAAACCCCCTGCCATGGGCAGGAATGCTATCACTAGACCAGTCTGCCCAAAGTCCCATCCAACCTGGCCTTGAACACTCCCAGGGATGGGCCTTCCACAGCCTCTCTGGGCAGCCTGTTCCAGTGTGTCACCACCCTCATAATAAAGAATTTCTTCTGAACATCTAACCTAAACCTACCCTGTTACAGCCTGAAGCCATTGCCCCTTGTCCTATCACTGCACTCCGCGATGAACAGTCCCTGGTTTGAATGTTGAGACTGAGTACCATTCTGAGTTCCTTCCGCCTCCTCCACTCTTGCCATTCTCACTATGCATTTTTGGAAAGTAGAGTTCTTGGATTCCTGGAGAAAGACATACTGAGAACCTGTGTTTAGAAAGCTGTTTATTGCAACATCCCTTCATCTCAATTTATCTGATAAAATTAAATCTATTTACATGCTTAACAGCTTATACCTCAATATCTTTTTTTTTTTTTAAAGTGATGCTTCTTTTTTATAGTTACTTGAATGCTTTGCCCAGGAGTGTAAAAAGGATGCTTCTCCATGACTATGTAGTATAAACATGACTATGTAGTATAAACAACCTTGCATATGCTTTGTAATGGCACTGATGCAGGTGAACAAATTCAGTGATGATGTTTTGTCTATATGGCATTCCGTTCCCTGCTTGTGTGCTGCTGCCTTGTCTTTCTAGACAGAATCAGCTAAACTTGTAAATCTTTTCATCATTTTATGTTATACTGACATCATTGTTCAACAAAAAAATGTTACATCTTGGAAGACAGAGAAGCTGGGGTAGAAGTAAGGATTCCCAAAGTCAAACTGTTTGCTTGTGTGATGGAAATTAAAACAGCAGCATCCCCTACTGGGAATGGCTTTGTAAAAGTTGGTCTTACAATGTGGGTGCTTTGGATTCAAGTATTTTGTTGAGGTTATGGTGGAGAAATTTTGGAGATCTCTCTGATGATTTTCCGCCTTCACTCAGTTTATTTATTTATTTATTTATACGAACTGTTTTCCTGCACACTCATCTGTTTGACCTTTGAAATTCTTCTACCAAGCACCTATAACCTGTAAGTAGTCAACCTCTAACAAGCTGCTGTTTGCTGGGTTTTCTAACTGATACAGATTTATTTTTTTTCCTCTCCCTTATCTATTTTTTTAAGAGAAAGTACATTCTGGAAGAAATCTCAACCTGAAAATATTCATGCTTACTATTACATTCAACTGTCAGATATTTGCAAAGATGTTAATAACTGTATTTGAGAATTGCCATATCTAGATGGAAAGATGTTTTGAGGTTATAAGACCTTTTTAGATTGTTTCTTTGAACACAGACAATTCAGAAGTAGCTTATTTTTATTTCTTCTGCCTGCAGCAAGAACAAAAGTGATTTTACATTTGCTTAAGTCATAACATATTTTGAAGCATTTGAAAACTGCATGCTAAAAATTCTCCATTTGTGGATTTCCATTAAATCCAAACAGTGTTCCAGTGCATGGTGCTCCAGATACATGCAAATATATGTGCACCTGTCTGCAGTGGAGCTCTTCACTTTGATAGAAATGTTGCTGTTTACTTCAGTGATTGCCCATTGAAATAATGATAGTACATTTATATTTAGATAGTAGCATCTATTTCAGATGATCCTGAAGAACGTTATTATCGTAAGACTTTCTGTCAGTCATGAGGAATCCCAAGGGATTTCAGTGCCTCATGTTTGGATTTTATCACAGGAATAGGGATATGGAGATGTGGGGAATGATCTTCTGACTTAATTCGTAGTCTTCATCGCTATAAATTGTAACAACTTTGCCACTTGTTGAACTCAAATGCAGTTTTAGGAACATGAAGCAACTTCCCACCAATGGGAATGACAAGACTGGTGAAACATGGGCTGGACCAGGGGGCTGAAAGAGCAGTGGTCAGCAGTGTAAACAAAGTCCACCTGGTGGTTGGTTATCAGTGGCATGCCTCAGGGACTCATACTGGTGCCAGGACTTTGTCACATCTTTATTAATAAACCTGGATAACAGGATGGAGTATCCCAGCAGATTTCCAAGTGATAGCACATTGTGAGAAGTCTGTACAATGGACAAAAAGGGCTGCTGTTCAGAAGTTCCTAAATGAGATGGCTGACATGAACCTTGTGGAGTACAACAGAGGCAAGTGCAAAGTCCTGTAGATGGGATGAGGAACCCCATATGCAGACCAGGCAGAGGGCTGAACAGCTGGAAAGCAGCTTGACAGAAAAAAACACGGGGGTCATTTTCGATAGCAAGGTGAAGGGGAAGCTTCAGTGTCTTCTTGCAGCAGGAAAGGCTGATGGGATTCTGAGCTGTGTTAGGAAGGTTGAGGGAGAGAGTCCTTACCTTTCACTCAACACTGGACCCAGTGCTGGGCTCACCAGTACAAGATAGACAAGCACATACTGGAGCTAGGCTTGTGCAGGGCCACTGAAATAGAGACTGCAGCATGAGGAGAGGCTATGACCTGTGGTTGGTCAGCCCTGAGAAGGCTGATCTTATTTCTGCCTAGTGCTACCTAATGGGATGGGGTGGAAAGCTGAAGTCTGACTTTTCTCAGAGAAAGTTGGTGGAAGGATTAGAGGGAATGGATAATGTTTCAGATCTTTGCAATGAGTTCTCAAAAACAATCATAGGCACCTACACTTTAGATACATAAATACCTTCCAGAAGTTCAATTTTGAAGGAATTTGGGACTATATGTATCTTAGGAAACTGGTGGTCTCTCATGAAGTTGAAAGTGCATTAATATCACATACATAAATATGTATGCTAAACTAATTTTATATATATATAAAATGTATACTTTTATTTAAATACCTTTCATACAAGCATTCTGCATATAAAAATCACTGTGCTGTTTTTATGTATGGAATGTTCTATTTTTATTTAAAGCTTAATAATCTTTACCTTTTCACTGTCAGGTAATCATTTCTAAACATTTTTTTAGAATCTAAGAGTTGAGTTTTTTAGTGAACCCAATTCTAAGCTTAACTGGCTGTATTTTTTCATGTGCCAAATGAGTGGAGAAGAAAATATAAAATCATGTTTTTAAGGACTATGCAGATTTTTTCCTACCTCTTGTAAATGTAAATCTTTGGAATAAAAGTGTGCACAAGACTTTAAAGAAAGGGGAAGAAAGGAGCAAATGCTGGGATTACAGCTGTTATATAATGGCAGTAATTATTAAAGAGCGTTCCGGAGCATTGGCTTTTTAATGTTAAAACAAAGCATCCTCCAGATCCAGCTAATATTTTTTTAGTCTCATTTGCTTTCTTATAAAAGGATTCAAAAAGCTGAGGATGTGTTAGCAGTAGAGCTGCAGGGCAGTTCCTATACCTGATAGACAGATGTTCACCCTAACTCACAAGTATCACTACAGAGGACAGTGAGTGTACGTCCAACGCTAGCTCCCTTCTCTGTTGCCTCTAAAGGGCCCTGGACAAAGGTGACAGATTCCACAGCGTTGATGAAAGTTTGAATGTGTTGTACTGGTGGAGGAGGAAACCTGTAAGCATAGGCTGTCATTTTATTTTGGAGATGCTCTGGCCTTTGACAGCCAGGACTCATGCATGAGCTGTGAGCTGTATGAAACAGGGTTCATCCTGCCTCAGCGAGAGTAAGGACTGCAGAAAGCAAGGCTGGAGTAAATAAAGCACGTTCATGTTCCATATGCCAGCTGTGCCTCTTTCGTGATGGGCAGAAGAGCACAAGGGAGCTAAGTAAATAAAATGGTGATAAAGCCTTACAGTGAATATCACGTAAGAAGAATATTGGGTGATTCAAGGTATTCTGCTTCAAATAATTTGCAAAGGAAAAATGCCATTTCATTGTACTTCACAGTGCAATTGACACTTTAACTCTTAGCACTTTTTGGCCTTTTGTATTAAATTGCACCAGTGCTTTTTTCAGGCTACATTTTCCCTAGTTTAGGCCTTCTTTTGGAAACAACAGTTTTTCTAGAGAAAATACATGATATGTTTTATTACTGCACCAGCTTCCAAACTCAAAGTAGTAGGCTACACTACTAGATTTTTGGAAGCACAAAGATTTCTTAGAGCCTTATTAGCAGACCTGAGTGAAAACTACAAAATACATCAACAAAAAGTTGACAAATGTAAAAACAAGTGCTTGAGCTGCTTCCTTACCCCTTTTCCTCTAGCTTTTAGCAAAAAACTGCTTCCCATTACAAGTAGCGCTGCAGAAGAAGCAGGAATATGGTTGACCATCAATGATGTTACATTCTCCTCTAAGCTATGCTTCTGAAAGAGTATTTTAAATTCTCAGATTTGAGTGCTTGTACCAAAAGTAGGTGGGACACTACTGCAGAGAAAGTGTTGGATTCCTTAAAATTTATGTTAGATCTCTGAAAGGGACCCCCACCTTAAAAAAAACAGAACAAACATCTTTCTGCTTTCTTCACACCACAGACTGTGATATCATGATGCCCATAAACGATACTGAAAGAAAATGAATTTTAAATTAATGAATATTATAGTGTGCATTTTTTAAAAAGATGCCTCCAGAAAAGCATGTAGGTGGTCAGAAAAAAATAACCCCCTCACACAATATTTATCCTATTTTCTTACTGTGTTTAGACAAGTAGTTCCTTTTGAGTAGCTTCCTTTTCATAGCAAAACCAGATTCATTGGCTTATTTCAGATCTCTCTCATGAATACGTTCATTCAGTCAAAGAACAAAAAACAACGCTGTGATTCTTGCACTGCTCAGGCACCACTAAAAGTTATCCCACTCCTATAGGAGATAAGTGAATAAACAGTGCAAAAAGCACCAATTGCATGTTTATGCCTCCAGCATTCCTCTGGCAAACCCAATTCCAAGAGTAAGGAGCTTCCTGGAATACATTGCAGTCTTCTGGTGTGGAAGCATGCATGTTCTTGCACAAGTTGGTGCTTCCATAGTGATTTCCACTATGGAAATGTCAGGTCCCACTGTTGAAGGACCAAGCTCACACTTACTGCTTTTGCAGTTAAGAAAACTTACCATTGATTTATAAAGTTGGACCACAATATGCCAACTTACATGATAAAAGAACCCCCAAAGTCTCAGGAACTGTGGAGATGGGGTTTGACCAGTGTAGTAGATGCTACACCTTCAAGAAGCAACTCTATATCAAAGTTAACATGACACTTTACGCAGTAAAATTCGATACTAAATATGTGCCTTAATGTGGGTGAAAAGGGAACCATATTCCTCGTTTTGCAGCAGCCCTCATCACTAGTGTTTAGTGAAACCCTCCCAGGTATTTTTGACTTTCTTTGTAGAGCTCTTCAAGCATTTTGTCATTGCTGAGCACTAACATTTTGTTGTTCAGGATTTCTGCACTCCTTTCCAAAAATGTATGACATTATATATAGGTCTTACGTGCTGTGAGGGCTAATTAAATAGAACTGGTCTTTGTAATCAGCAATAAATAGCTGCCATATACAATCATCGTTAAGGCTGATTGTGTAGTCAAGTCAGAGTTCTTCAATCATGACAGAAAATTCCTCTGCTACAGAGGAGTGGAGAGCAGCACAATCTTTGAGGCTGGATACCTAAGTAAATGCTCTATTCAATTGGGATCTAAATTTGCTGCATTTTCCTTGCATGATATTGTCTCATTCCTTCAAGTGCCATGAATGCTCATAGGAAAATAGCAAAGTGTCTTTCATACTGTCACAGGATATCAGTGTACTGAGAGGTAATTTTGGGAAAGCTAAGCCTGAGAAGAAACACGACATAAAAGCCCAACCACCTGTTGGGGAAAGCTGCCTGGCATTCAGAGGTCTCTCCACTGCTTTCGAAGTTATCATGCAGTTACCATTTACTTTGCTATTAGAGGGATCCCTTTGTAGATTCCTTCAACTTGTCAGTGTAGTAAAAGTGTCTTGGGTTTGTGAGGGTTTGTTACATTTTGAGTGTGTGAATGCACACGCCTGATAGAATAAATTTGGTATGCCAGTTCTAGGGTGCCTATTCATTACTGTCCTCCTGCTGTTCACATTTTATTAATGAAGCAACCCATCACCCCCCTACCAGCAGACACTTAATTCCTTCCCAGAATCCATCTGCTCTGCATGGTCCTTTGAAACCAGCTTTTTATGGAATCAGTTTTAACAAAGTCTTATTTCCATGGGTCAATTAAATACCAAATATTGTTATTTCACAGCTACAGCTTCTTTTAAAGTGTCTTGTAGCTGTGATTAATTCTAAGATGATTTCTGGGGAGGGTATGGGACAATCGCGATCCTATTTTAAAAGAAATTTATTCTTAGAACAGATCATGATCATAAAGGTGGAAAATGAACTCAAACTGGGAAAATGAAGAGTGTGATCCTGCAGCTCTCCCTTACTAGCCACACTTAGACAAGTAATCACACTTGTTGCATATCAGGAGGTGCATGAGATTTTAAAAATGTTTTTTAATTCTAATGATGCATATTTCAGAAGTTCTCAGAGAATGCACATATGCATCTATGATGCTTATATTTGTTGCAAGCTTAATAAATTATGACTATAACCATAAAATTACCTGAGCTGCAATAGAGAATAAGTCTACGTACAATAATATTTTGAGAATATCCACCACCTGTTCAAGTACTGAAAAGAATTATGCTTATAGTTAGTATATATTCTAATGGCATGTGCATTACGTCAGCTGTAGTAGTGTATATTTTAAATACTCTCTATATTTCAAATTGGAAGTGTTTTGCCAAGTTTAAAAATCACTCCTTATATCTTCAGTATCATGAATATATAAAAATACACTTTAAGCCTTTCTTAAATATTAAGAAGGGTCGCATGTATGACCTCTCTACTTTTAAAGGTCACTTTTATGCTTCAGGTTGGTGTCACTACTGAGATAATAATAACACTTAAATGTATGGTGGGGCATCTCTGAAGAACTGGTGGCAGAAAGTTTAACAGAATGGATATTGTGGGACCTAAGAACCAGTAGGCTTTGCATTTCATTTGTGCTGAATGCTCAGTTTTATCTTCCAGCTCAACATCTGCTATTGAAGTTGGGGGAATATGTAAGAAGATTTGCAGTTCACCTCTAACATTATTAGATAATTTATTAATTTAACCACTGACATTCAGTTTATCCCTCTTGCATGTTGGCACTGTGGGATTTTTTTAAGCTAAAACAGCCTGATCCGTGGTATTTCAGATGGTGGGTAATAGATTGTGAACTGTCTCTACACTGAAATGAGGTGACCCATAACTAAAGAGGAAAAAATTGCTGTACTCAGTAACCATTGCATATGTGTAACTAATGATTTGATGGAGATTGCTTCATCTTCCTCTAAAATCTGAGAGATGTGGCATTTGAGACAAAGAAACACTTCTGCAGCACAGATGTAACTTGCAGTTCTCAGCACAGGGTGAAATCATTTGAGTGGTGAAGTTGAACATATAATTACGTTCTGTGGTATTACCAGTGGATCAGGTAATATTCTCTTCTTTGGACTAGTCTGTATGTTTGTACACAGCGTTTGAGGTAGTGGTGGTGGGAGCCATTGTGGTTTTGGTCGATCTTGTCACCTGCTTTACAAACCATTATGGTTTCCTGCCAGCCTTAGCAAGGAATTGCAGTTTGGAAATACTGAGCATAAAAAATCAAACATGACTTGAGATAATTCTGGCAGGGTGAATGTTTATCAACTGGATGAAAAGGGAAAACAATAATTGCTTCTGGGTTTATTGTAAAAAGCTGTACTTTGGCTGACAATATTATGCATTAACTGTGCACCATACATGCACACAGACATACCTGCATGCTTTATATAAGAGACAAAGCACCCTGTTTTTCATGATTCTCTGCTTATAGCAAAATGATGCTGTGGTTTTTCAGCCATGTGGTGGAACTACATGGATGCATGTTTCCAATGTTTTTTTGCTAGCATCAGGGCTCGACATTCTTTGTGTTAACACGTGTAATTCTGTAAAGCTGTTCCTAGTATGTTAGAAAGGAGAATGTATTAATTCTGTGTGGAGAAGCATGAGCAATGTTAGAAATTCACCATATCCAGGCCTGGTCTAAGGCTACTCTTGTGTTTGGCTAAGCTGTTAAGTTTAAAAGTGTTTGAGAACAGAGTATGAGCTATGACTTTTGGTACAAATATTTACATTCTGTTATTACAGTCTATAAACACAGTTGTTTTAAGTATCACCAAAGTGCTACTCCTCCTGTGTACACAGCTGCTTTATGAAAAGCTACAACTTTGAGGAGAACATTCAGTTTAGAGTACAGATTCAGGTTCTTGACCTTCAAATAAACAACCAAGATCTCAAGGTAAGCTGGAGAATTTATCACTGTGGGAAAAAAAAAAATTCATCTCCATAAACATTTATAAAAAAATCCCGAATGTAGACAGGGAAATAATGAGTAGTCTTAAACAAAGGAAAGATGGGACTGTGAAACAGAGGGAGATGTTTTGATATGTGTCCAATGTCTCACATAAACACATTTCACTGTACTTGAAGTAGACCTTGATTTTCCATGCACTATGAAAATCTAACAGAGTAATTCCAGGCTGCACAGTATCATAATAAAAATTAGGTTTGGCCATATCTGGGCTCCAATGACCATATAAGCTAGAAATCTAGATATATTTTTCTCCTGTTTTGTTTTTTTTTAATTCAGTATGTTTCTAAGAACATAGTGAGTTTTTTTAAATAGCCTAATTCAGGTAAAATACTTTCTTTCAAAAGACAGACATGTTTATTAATCATCTGTTAACTGAGAAGAATAAAAAAGAATTTCTAGCCTCCAATGTATCATTCTGGATTGATATAAAAAGAAGATTTTTGAATATTTTTCATTGTATGAAAATTTCTAGTTTTTAACAATGAGTTAAACATTTTTAATGTCACATGTTTCCATTTAATATGGAAAATACTTCTTTTTTAATAATAGGAGAGAGTATACTGGAATATAATATAGTAAACATCATGTTATAATCAATGCCTGGAGGTGAATGTTGCAACATAAGACATATAAATGACAATCTCAAAGTGATTTTTTTTTTTTTTTTATTGCAAGTAGCTGTCCTGGTTTTAGCTGGGCTAGAGTTAATTTTCTTCCTAGTAACAGGTATAGTGCTGTGCTTTGGATTTAGTGTAAAAATAATGTTGATAACACACTGATTTTTTTTAGTTGTTGCTAAGCAGTGTTTATGGTTAAGTCAAGGACTTTTCAGCTTCCCAGGCCCTGACAGCAAGGAGGCACGAGCCTTCTGCAGGAGGTGAACAAGAAGCTGGGAAGGGGCACAGCCCAGACCAGCCAAAGTGACGTTCCATACCATATGGCATTGTGCACAGTATGTAAGCTGGGGAGGAAGTTGGCCAGGGTACAATCTCTGGGCTGGGCATTGACCAGCAAGTGGTGAGCAATCGCACTGTGCATCACTTGTTTCATGCATTCTATTGTTACTGTTATTATTTTATCTTCCTTTTCTCTCCTATTAAACTGTCTTCATCTCAACCCATGAGTTTTCCTGTTTGGGTGGTGTTTTTTTCCCCCCTCTTTCTTGACACCCATCCCCATCCCAAAGAAAGAGTATGAGTGAGTGACTCCATGGATCTTTGATGGCTGGGGTAAACCACTGTGGCCTTACTGTTAGTATTTTGCTAACTGTTTTTTCAGATAGTGCTATTTTTCCCCAATTTCCCTTCTTTCTGCTGAGAAGACCCTTCTGTAAACTTGTGGGAATGTATGTCATATTTATTCTACAGGTATTTTACAGATAGCTATCAGGTAGATAGTGATTTGTGTGATGACTTCTGTGTTGCAGCTGGATAGACTGATTGCTTATTTCTGTTTGCATTGATAAAACATGAAATTCATTTAAAAAAAAAACAACAACTGGTTTTTGTTCCAATCACAGTAATGCTGTTTTCTTTGTAACAAAGTGCTTTACAAAAAAACGTAACTTCAAATGTAAACATGACTGCCGGTGCCCCCTGCCATGTACACAAACAAACCACCTAATCATCAACCTGAAATTGCATTTTAACCATAGCAACCTGAACACTTACCTTCTGAAATGCTTCATTAATGAAAATGCCAGGAGAATTCTTTGCATCTAGAAAATTACTGTGATTTAGAAATATTTAGTATTTCATTTGTAAGCTTCTAACCTGTAGGGAGTCATTCACTTTGGTCATTCAGCTTGTTTTATTTCTACCTTTAATTCTTTCTATTTCGA
Source organism: Zapornia atra (assembly GCA_013400835.1). NCBI lineage: Eukaryota > Metazoa > Chordata > Aves > Gruiformes > Rallidae > Zapornia > Zapornia atra. The sequence goes on from VZTU01035016.1 coordinate 62,886, forward strand.
CATTGATTTTAAGCTTGCCTTCATAATCTCTGGGCAGAACCTGAGTCTAAAGATTTTAAAAAGGGAATCTTCTAAATGTTCTCTGCTTGAGGTGATTTTGTTGTTTCTCAGGTTTTTATGTCTATAACTACATGAAATCTAAATCTAAAACACGGTGGAAGCAAACCAACTATGAAACAGCTAAAATGTAATTTTCATGTTGTAATTTATTAGCTTGGGTTTTGTTTTTTTTTTTTCTAAAGAAAAAGACAAAAAAGACAGACACTAAAGTCTTCTCTTTTGTCGTCCCACGAGCACGCGTTCCTTGGCATGCTTGAGTATTGGGGCCACACACTCTGGACAATATGACAAAAGCACAATTTTAGTAGTGCAAAGAGTTTGGCAGCAGTACCAGTTATATCATCTCCCACATCTAATGATTTGTTCCCACCTCTCCCATCAGCAGCGTACCATTAAAAAAAAGAAAAAGTAATCTGGTGTCCCCTCTCCCGCCAAAGCCCTGAAGCAGTAATGCAGCAGCTCAGCTTAGATACTGGATGGGAAATTTGACAACCACTGACTGCAGATTATTTAACCGTTCTGAAGAAGACAATGTGGTGTCTGATTCAGAGTGGGTACCTGTATCGTGACAGCACACGAAAGTTTCACCACACACCAATTTAGCAGAGTTAACAACTGTATGCATGTTGGCAACTAACAGCCATCATGCAGACAGTATACAGGATTCCCACTGAAAATAACAACAATTTTTATATGCTAGAACTCATCTTCCTCTCTCAACAATACATCATGGCATAAAAATAAACCTCTGCTCAGTGTTTCAAATCCTTTGTAATTTCTCCTTCATAATGAAGTTTTTTTTTCCAGAGTGTTTAGAAAACAGATAACAAACTTTATTCCTTTCAATGTAGCAAGCACTAGAAGGCACATTCAGTAATCTCCCCTATTGTCCTTCTCCTAAAACAAGCTCAGTTCTTTGCTTATTTCAAAATGAGATGCATATTAGAAAAAGGTTAATCAACTAGTCAGACATCCCAAATAGTCAGGTCCTAGATTTTCCTGTTGTTCCTCTGGTAGTGTTCCTGACACTGCGAATGCCTGGAGATATTGCAGAGCTCCTGTTCCTTGTTTTAGGGAGAATTAAGTTCATGCCTTTATATAGAATATGTTTTCTTTGAGAAAGTATCAGGCTTGCAGGGCCAAATTTTCTAACTCTCTCGTGTTCTGTTCTCATATTACTTTTGCTGACAGTGAATACAAATTGTACAAAAGCCCATTTTTCCTGTGCTGGAGAACAACTATTGATACACATATGAATTTAAAAAAAAGCTCCTGAATGAAAAAAGATCCTAATGGAAAATATTTCATGCACCATATGAAGAATGGGATTAAGAAATCCCAATTTAGCTTCATGATCCTGTTTGAATTTTTGGCGCTGAACATTTCCTTCCTTCAGCTTAGCTTTTCAAATAACAAAAACCTAAGTGTGGTACATGGGGAATAGTTTAAACATTTTTTAGGAGTGCTTTTTGTTGAGATGAGATGTGGGATGCTAGAGTTATGCTGAACTCTGCACACAGAAACCACTGATATTGAAGGCCATCAGCCCAACACTCCATGGAACTGTCCCATCTGGATGAAAAGTGACCAAGGTGAAGTCTGGGTAGTGAGTGCCTGGCAGGGGAGAGCTTGTCGCTGACTGTAATGTGACCAGCTTATGCTCATCTCAGTGATGTGCACTCTCCTGAATGAGGCAGGAATAAAGGTATGAAGAAGATGAAATTGCTTTGGAGCTTTCTTATAAGAGATGAAATTGATAGCAGCTAAAACGTGAAAAGAGTAGTCAGAATGGAATGATGTACCGGGGAAAATACAAGAAGAAAGCAAATATATGTGAAGAACAGAAATGAAAGTTACATTTTCGATGGCTAAAGAAAAGTGAGAAGATGATACTTAGGCAGTCTTTCTATGAATTTTTCATCACATCCTGAGAAATAAAGCAGGGCCACATCTATTTGGGTTTGAAACTAAGAATCTTGTGATAGCTATGATACTGTGGATGATGCATGGGAGAATCTCTGCTTGGTTAATACTACATTTTTTTCATGCTCTAATCCTATTCTATGTACTGGTAAAAATAAGAAATGCAACCAAAATGACAAAAGCCAAGCCATTGTAATCTCAGAGGTTCTGAAAAGTATTTTCCTGTGCAACTCCTGGTCAGAGAGAAAGCCTGCCTTCAATATGGAAACCCTGTATTTTAACATCAGCTGCGGGTCCTGTGCTGCTCTTCCTCAATTTCTTTTGACTCCTAGTAAATTCTGACCTCAGAACCCTTATTTCTTCAGTTCTGGAGTAAGAACTTCAGATATAAGACCTTTTGAAAAGGGAATGATGGTTGTTTGGCCTATTTTATATATCATCTATTGCCAGTCTTGTTTCTTCTGATTCTGAAAGCAACCCCAATGCTAGCAAAAGAAAACGACCCAAGAATCAAATTACACAAGCCTTTTTCTTTCCAGTGTATATATTACATTGCTATATATTACATTTGTGTTACACATGGATCTGCATATGACAGGAGAAGTCAGCAGTTTATGGTATTTACAAAAATAGGTGAAAAGCTTTCCCAGCAGAGTGGCAGTGCAAAGGCTTTTACACAGCTCAAGAAGCAAGTTCTAAGCTTCTCTTGGAGCTTATTTTGGAGCATTCATGAAAGCCAAAATAAGTATCTCAGCACATCTTCTTACAACCTGAACATTGCATAGAGCTGTATAATATTAGAAGGTAAAAGATTAGTCCAGTTTAATACTGGTCACAATATGCTTTTGAAACTAAACCATTTTCCATAGCCAGAGGTGTTCCCTCAGTTACTTTTTAATGTAAACTTTTGTCACATAAAATTTAAAGGATTTAATATTAAAAAGCATTTTAAAAGCATTATACAAGTATTAATGGTTCTCCTGAATTTGTTAAACTTACTCCTTGTTAGAGGGAATTACGATGTAAAATGCTTGGTAATTTCCAAGAGCGGACATAATATTAACTTCAGCTGTGTCATTTTATTCTATGAAGCTGCTTAGTAGCAGTAGCAGTGCAGCCTTGCAGGCTCTATGCATTATAAAAACCAAAAAATATGAGCTGCTGTCCAGGCTCATCATAATGCCTCACGTAACAAAGTGTAGGTTGTAAGGCTGTGAAAACCAGGACCCATCAACTCAGCAGGAAAAAACACAGACGCAACAGCTCAAAACACTGATTCATTATCTCCCCAATCTGTAACTAATTTGCACTGCATAAAAATAATATCAGATAAATATGAGCCTTGCAGATCATCGTAGTTTAAGTGTGTGAGCAGAATTCCCAGTTTCCTTAGAAAACCTTGATCCTAATAAGCTGAAAAATATTATCATAAATCTCAGTTTGTCTTTTTACCTGCATTCCCACACACATCCTAAAGGAACTCTGGTGAAGAGCATGGAGTTTTGCTGGTGCAAATGAGAGGCGAATGTTGCCCGATGCATTTAATCAGTAAAGCATTGGCTTTCAGATTTACCCAGGGGTGATAGGTGTTACTTTCCTGGCCAGTGTGACATTGCACATATTTTTGCATGCCAAGTTGCATCAGGCTGCCACTGAGAGCAAACAAGTGAAATAACAAGTCCCCCTGGCATGCCACGAGATAAAATCCGTGACCCGGATTCTCCTAGCTCTGCACGTAGCACAGTTCAGAGCTAGAGGGGTGAAAAGACAGCCTTATGCTGCTGGAACCTGGTCTGTTTAAGTCAGGTCCTCAGGGAAAATGCCAAGCTCTCACTTGTACTGGGACACAGCAGCTAGGAACCACCAGACCATCAGAAACTACTGGCCAGTCATTTTTGCAAGTGACCGAGGCCGCTTTCCCAACTGTGTACCTGTGGGAAACAGTGCCACAGCACGTTCTTTAGGGGAACGTTGTTGAGAATAGCTGCACTGACTTTGAGGCAGTGGGAACACACAGTATGTAAGGTATTGCTTCTAAGCTCCAGGAAAAAATGGGGGGGGCGGGGGAAGAGCATGTGGCATTGAGCTTCTCTGGTGGACTGCCAGCGTACAAAGAACGTATCACAGCAGAGTGCCTACATTCTTTCCAATAAGCCAGTAGTTTCTTTTTAGGCAAGGGCAGCTTTTTCATCTCATTGCTCATCAAATGGTCTCAACAAGTTCTCCCAAAGTAAAGCCTAAGGGCAGACAGACTCTTCTCTCTTGATGTTACCAACAAAATGCTGTACCTCTGCATTATCATTTCTTTCAGGGAAAAATACGAGAAACCCAGAGAGGCCAGAGTAGACCCTGGAATGTCCTTGGCAGGAAGGATTGATGTCCTTTGTGTTGTGGGTATTTGTGTATTTTCATCATTATCAAGGCCCTGATCCAGGAAGATGGGGAAACCTTTTAATGAATTTCAGTGCAAGAGGATGCCTGATTTTGCAGTGGATGACCTCTGCTAGAATACCTCTCTGAAGTACTGGAGAGCATCTGCTACTTCTTTGTTATTCCCAGATGGAATAATCTATAACAACACCTGAAGTGATGTTTCTGCTTAAAATGCCTGGCAGTCCAGCAAAGTCAGCTGTAGTTTAACCTTCAGATTTGGATGCAGTTTGTGTGACCCCACTGCAGCGAATGTTTAGTTACATAACATATTCAGAGAGCTTTGGTGTTGGTTTTGGTAAGCAAGGCAATAGTCTCTGCCAACATAGCCAAGGTGGTGTTATTGCAGGGAGGGGATGAGATGAAAGCATGTCAGTATTAAAAGTGCATTATAGTTAAACCTTCTGGATCGTGGTGTTGGACAATAAGCTTCAGGATTCTCACTGTAAATGTTACATACTGTGTTTGCCTAAGCGTCCTAACAGCTCACCATACAGGTGATTTCAGTTACAATATAAGGGACATAAGAGCTATACCTTACAGGTCATTCTACACCTCTGCATACCAGATTTAGGAAAAAAAAAGCTAGCTTCTAAAATAAGTCATTCTGAATTGTCCTTGAAAATTGTCAAAGACTAATTATTCTGCTAATGCTGTGTGACTTACTCAAAGGCTATTTTTACCATGAAAATTTCCTCGCAATGAGAATGCTTCATTCTGCTTCAGTAGTTAGTGATATGTCCTTGAAACATAGGTCCTAGGTTTTCAAATTATCAAGGGCTTTCTAAAGTGCAGACCAGTTTACTCTGGATGGTTCTCCCTCTTTCCATCTCACTGCATTTAACAAAAGTGAGCTTTCATAACCAAATGCAGAAAACTATCACAGTTATGTGCTTATAAATATAGGTGTACATATGTGAAATAATAAATACTAACATTGTATGAGTTTTCAAATATCTAGGACCTCTGTACAAGATATCAGAACATAAATGTTCATTAGTAGAGCCAAATATAACTATGCCAGAGCATGTTCTCCTTTTCTTCTCTTTTAGTGCAAGCGTTCGGTTATGAAGGTGGTAGTATAGTGTCTCAGTATCAACAACACATACCTTGAATGGTGAAATCAGGCATAGCTGATTTAATGCAAAGCATGCTGATTCTCACCAGCTGAAGGCAAGTTATAATTTACTTTTCTAATGTGGATATTCTGTAGGATAACAGAAATCTTTCTGTATGACAGCGAGTATTCACATATTTAAAATAGGGATTAAAACTTCTAGGAACATTCTGAGAAGAATTTATGAATAGTCATTGTGGTTGTTCTTACTGAAGAAGTACCTGCTATTGTATTTGCTTGGACTCAAATGGAGCTTCCATACTGCAGCAAAGCAGATCCATAGTGCATGTCAGAAAACTTCTTTCTGTTTTCAGTGCTCTAACTCTGGCCAAGGATTGCTAGACAAGCCTAGAAATTCACCTGATTCCATTGAACTCCCATGAATGTCCTGACCTTATTTTCTGTTACTCTCAAACTCTTATTTATGTTTCTTTGTGTATGTGGGAGGAATGGAAGAGTACATGGCTTACCTTTATCCAGTAATTTTTCAAGAAAGAACTCAAGTGGGAAATGGCTGTTGATACAAAAATTCTGAGTCAAAGTTTTGTATGCATTTGATATCTTCCGGCTCTATTTTTCTTCAGGCCTCTTACTTCTTGCCCATATTTAGTTGTGAAAAAAAAGTTTCTAAAACATTGAAATCTAGAGGATAGAAAAAACTATGGTGGAGAAAGATGGTTCTTCTTGACACTGGCATTGATGTTCTTGTGGTAATACAGGATCCCTTGATTAAGAGTTTGTCGAGTTGCCTTTGAAGCTGTACAATAAATCAATATCTCTCTGGAAAAGTTTGATTAGGGTGTAAGAGAGGATGCTGTACACAAATACCTGGGGGATACTTACTAACCTCTTCTCCCCAGTCATCAATCACTTCAGCTTGGCCAAACTGACAATGTCTGGAGGTCACTTCATTAATGAGACAGAATTAACTCTTTCCAGAATTATGCTATAGCTTCCAGTCATTAACACCCATGTCAGATTCCCAGCTGCCAATTCTTATCTTTAGGAAGATGTCCTTAGAGTCTTCTACAGGGACTAGCATGAAAGTAGAAATTATAAATGGATGAAAGCTTGAAAGCTAGGAACAAAGAGGAATGATGAGTTACTGTTGCTTGCCACACTTGTAATTAAACCAGGAATTACAGTGTTATTACAGTCACAACTATAATGATATACCAAGTTGGAAGGGGGGAAGAAATGTTAGGTGTAAGAGGTAGCTTTGTTCATGTTAGACTTGTTTTGGAAGGATGCGGTTTGATTTTGCAAGAGGCCATTGTGTGAATGAGGACACGTGAGAGGGGGGTTGTAATATGAGTATTGACATATAAAACACTGGATTTATGGGCCTTAAGTTAAGATAAGCAATTTTAAACACCTCAGATTCTGCAGTTCAGATAAATAGAGCAATTTTTCTGTTATCTGTTTCAGATAAGCAGGTCTCTAAGAAATGTATTGTTGAAGTCATCGGTACTTGATATCTTATGGCTATGGCTATCCATTTGGTACTGAACCACGTAATGCAGCCTGGGGAGCTAGAAGACATGTAAAATTAGTTGCAGTAGTAAAATCTTTTCTACTTTGTCTTAGCATGGGTCAGCATTTCATCTAGCACTGCAGTCTGGTCAAAATGTTTGCCTGTCTTTAAATTGGTGGGATTGCTTAGCTCTGTCATGTTTAATGGCTTTTTTCTGAGGCTGACTGTAGATGAATTTCATGGTTTCTCGCTTTTAAAAAAAAAATTTGTATAAACACCTCATCTTTAAAGGTAATATTTTTGAATGAACTCATAGTTTAACAAAATATTTGTAAGGGAATTTCTTTTTTTTACTTGTAAGATAGAGTACAAGCTTCCTTTCCAGTGGCTGAGGACTGACTTGAGATTTCTAGAGTGTGGGTAGTCATCAATACTAATAAATTACTTGCTGGACATTGGTATATGAAAGGAATTTGCATTTCTAAATTGTAATTAAGTTTCTCATCATCACCATATCTCCACTTCCTCAAATGCAGAATAAGAAATACATGAAACCAAAAACTTAAAATTTCCTAAAATAACCTATAAATGACTATTAATACTGCTGTCAACTCAGATGAAACCGGTCTAGTTTGACTGTTCCATTCATACTCAGACCTATTTATGTAAGAAGGAAAAAGATATTTTTAATTCTCTTACTTTTAGGCAACAGGAAAGGTTAAGCACAAACTGTATCTGTATGTAAAAGAAAAGGGGGGGGTATAAAGATGATGTTATATGCTCTAAATAACTTATTTGAAAACAGAAAGTTGTGGTTTATGGGCTTTACTGCTAGAAACTGAAGTAAATGAAACATGGTTTTATGAAGGAAAACATTTTTGTATCTCAGTAAACTGTTGTTACATATGATACATAGAGGGAATAAAGTTTGATACCCAAATAGAACAAAAAATCCAGGCATCAAGTGAGTAGTCTTTTTACTTGTGGGTTGAGGATGTTCTGTCTTGTTAGAATCTCACATCTTTTTTACCATGTTATTTCCTCCCTCTTGAAGTCCCAGTATTGCCTTATACTTTCAATTTTGCAGTCTTTAGTGGAAAAAGTTACCCCAGACTTGATGGATAAGCAATACCATCATCCAACATAGATGTTAACATTGATGTTAATATTGTTTAATCATACATAGAATTGCAAACTGACAGAAATTCTGGAAATTATACTGATTTCTCTCTCCTTTACCCTACCACTCCTTGAACTGTACCTTGTGAAACCTGTCAATTTGAACTTGGCTGTGCTGGCTTACTGAATTGTGTAATCTAATTTAGAAATGTTAATCAAAGCCAAAGGTTTATGTTAAGGTTTCAGTCCCACAAGTTTAAATTGTCCTCAAGTCACTCAGCCAGTATATTCAATGTACAAAACAAAGTGGAACTTGTGGTAGGAACCTACAGAAAATAACATGTTAGCATTCCTGAAGAAAAGTAGACCTGACTCGGCCGTTCTTGAAATCTTTGAAGTTTTGTAATTATTTAATAAAAACATATTGAGGCTGTGTATCAGTACATTGGAACAGACTTTAAGATGGCAGTGGTACAGTAGTGATAACCTTTTCCCCAGCATTCTGATTACTTCTGTCTCTGGTTTTGATTTTTTGCTTCATTTTTAATGTAGCAAGAGCATCACATTTCAGCCAATTACAATGGTTTATATTTTGTTTCCTTCTAATGGGTTCTCATATCTTTTCAGTGCACAGTAGCTATATGATATCTCTTAATGGCTCGAGGTCATAGACATACAATACCAAGGTAGACAGGCAGGACTTCGCATTAAAAATCTGAATTACATACACATGAATTTCATACACATTACATCCACATGAAACAGCCAGGAAAAGTGAGATCTTATTTCTAAGCTGCATAAGAACTGTCCTGTACCCCTTCTTTGTTTTGTTAAGACTTGTATGTTTTTTAATGGAGAAGTGATGGAAAAATAGGAAGAGATCAAATAATTTCAGTCACAATCCACCATGTCATTCAAACTTTCATATTCTGCGAATGTAAAACTGGCTTGACTCCCATTTTACATATGAGGTCATGTTTAATGTTCAGTGAAATTAATAAGAGCCTTCCTATCAGTTTCAGCACATATTGGATCAGATTATTAGACATTTGACACATGACATTCAAAATGGCTTATGTGATTGCATGCTAGAATAGTAATGAAAATTTATCATAGCTTCTGCCAGAAACACCAGAAAAAACAAACAAACATGCTTTTCTAATGCACATACAATTTTAAATGCTCCAAATTACATTTACTCAATCAAATCCTTGTCAGGATGAAAGCTTTGCAGGTTGTGGTTTTGGAGATAACATGTTCAGGGAATTGCTATAATTCAAAGGCAGAGCATTTTCCTGCATTCAGGGAAAATATGTAGGATGTATATACCATGTATACTATAATATTGTCTTAGATGACAGGAATATCTCAAAATATTAAGTAAATAAACTCTACAGGAGATGAAAATTTCCAGTTTTATTATTAGAATTTCAGGTTGCACTCACTGACTTTCTGTCCATATTTGCATGTGTCTTATGGAGAGCTCAAGGTCTTGTAAAGGGAAAAAAGTTTTGAATCCTAAGTTATCACCACTGGAAATATGTATTTATTCCTCTGGTATTTAAAAGCAGGAAAGATTTTCTTTTGCAGTGCCATACAATAATGATGTCAAGATCTTAAAAAAAGATCATTATGTTAATTAGACACAAGGCTGGTTTAATGGAAGAATCAGCTATTCTCACATACCAGGCAATTGTTCCTAAGATAAGATGAGACACTAGTAGCTCAGGTGTTTGTTCATGTGAGCATAACTATAAAAAAACTCCAAAATACTACATGTTGTTTATCACTAATCTGTGAAACATGAGAAGTGACTACCCTATTAGTTGCAGTGATTCACTGTATGCTGTATATTCACTGTATACTGTGTATTTACTGACTGCAGTCAAGAATTGTGACATGTTTTTAGATTTAAAAATATTTTAAGTAAATCTCAACTTGATATATTAAAAACTTTTAAAATGAGCAGTTGTCTAGGAAAAAAACCTACAGGTAGCCTGCTTACTTTGATGGGCAAAGAACTGCAAATAATGAATCTTTACAAATAATTCTTTTTCCAGCAATATCTAAAGGGTTTTGCTTTAAGCAGCCCAGAGGTGAAGAAAGCTGGCAAATGAAGATCAATCTGGAGTAGCTGTGATAATTCATATTTTGATCTCCACTGAGATTCTCAGAGGCAAAAAATCCCTTTAGAAATAGCGAGGGAGAAAACAGGACAAAGTAATTTAGAGGCAAGTTTGGTCTGAGGTATGCTTGATTAAGTTTTCCTTTGGAATTCCCAGTATTTTCCTCATTTGCTGTCATCTGGAAATACTACAGGGAAGGGGCTGCTCTTCCACGAGGAAGTGCTTCCCTCCCCACCAGGACCTGACTGAGCATCATCTCTGTAACAGCTCTCTCACTTGTTTTCCTCTTGCATTAAGCAAGATGGCAAGGGCTCATACACCAGCACCATGCCCAGCACCATTGCACACAGGAACTGAAAGAACAGGGTGGGTGTGCAGTAGCCCTCAGCATGGAAAGACCCCCAGAAACTAAAAGGTACTCAAACTGACATTGCTAAAAAAGTAATCCTATCACTGTATTTTGTCAGTTCCTGACCTAGTTTCAAGTCTGAAACAAATGCCTGTTTCAGGCTGGTAGGCAGAGAGAGGAAGTTATTCAAGTGTTTTAGAACATAAAAAAAGAATGGATCAAGTTCAATTAAAAAAATCACCTGGGATTTGAGGGAAAAAGCTTTCAATATTACTTCAACTTTATTCGCTTTAGAAAAGATGAAAGTTCCTCTTCCACTGCAGGTAAGCAGGGTGTTCTCCATTCTCATTTGTCACAAATACTAGAAAGGATAGCATCACCAAAAGATGGAGAGAAAAAGAATGTAAACATGAACATTTCATAAAGAAATATACAATTTAGTAAAAAAGTAATATACAAATCTTGATTCTGTACAGTTCCACAGATGAAGAATTTAATTTGTGAAGAATCACAAATTCTTAATTCTTCTTCATTTGAAGAAGTTGTTATAGTAGTCATTTCAGAACCTTTACAGCACACTCCTGACTTAATCTCTTCAGAGTGCTACAAAACTTAGACTTAATGATTAATTTTTAGTGTCATAATTCATGTTTAAGTATACTTTAAACATCCCAGTCATGTATTTTACTTCAAATCATAGACATGTACATTCTCCCCACCTTTTGCTTTACCACACTTTGTTGGGGAGGAGTTTTTCTGTGCTGGCGTGGGTTTAACTTGGGTGCGATGTGGAACTGACCCTGTGTGAATTCACTCCGAAGTGAGACACACATAGGGGGCACAGTGGGCTCCTGATGTGTGAGGGTGTGGAGGCTGCCGTCCAGTCTTTCTGGCAGTGGAGAGACGTGGAGCTTCCAGTCCCACTGGGGAAGAATAAGAGATGACAATCATTTCAGAAGGGGCTGTTCTTCACAGTATGATTTGGAGTCAGCTATTTATCCTTTAGAGTGCAGTGAATAAAAAACCTTTTTTGTATCATCGAATAAAAAAGGAAGTAAAAATGACCTCAGCTCTGAAAAATTTAGATGTAACCCATCTAGAAAATTTTTCTAGTTTATATCAGAAACGTGAAACTTCCATGCTATTGTTACTAAGATTAGTCTGGCATTGAGTGTTAAGTATCTTAAATTAATAAATTCTAATTAATTGTAATTCCTAAAATAATTAGCAGATTTCTGATTTATTCTGTACAAACTCATTTCCTAATGAGTCAGTGTGGTAATTTTGGATAGGATACATTGCAATTTTCATTTGTATCAAAAGACAGAGTCCCTTTTAACTGCAGTACTGAAACCAGTTAATTATGGAGCTATCCACAGTCTTCCTGTAGTCTGTTTGTGTGTTCATATACAGAGAGCATATGAATGGGTGAATCTATGCTTGTGTTATTTTTTGCTGTTATTATTTGAAGACCACTTCCGATGTACCTTGTTTACAAATAAGCAAGTATGTATTTTCTGGGATTACCAGCTGCTTGCCCTTTACTTCCCAAGACATATTTCCCTTTTATTTCCCTGTAAATTCATATGTATCTGGATAAAAGCTGTTTTCTAACTGTATGTGCATTGTCCATATGGCTAAAAAGCTGTTAAATGTCTGGAAGATTATCCAGAGCAGCAGTGCAGTTAAGCTTTATGTTCAGTGAAGTGTCATTATTTTTTCAGGATAGTAAAAATCAAGGAATATTAAATGGAAACAGATAAAAAGGTGTTATTACAACAGCCCCTTAATTAGCCAGTTTGAGTTCCTTTTTGATCTTTTCAATTAGCCAATAAACTGTCTTTAAAGTTATGTTATTGGGCAAGTATATCATGGAAAATCAGTTATTTGAAAGGATTTTAGCAAAATCTCAGCCATTTTTACAAATGTAAATGTACTGTAACCCTTAGCCAACTGGCTAAGTAGCCATCTGCTGTATAGATGATTGCTCTGATTATGTGCAAAGACGGCAGGTCTCTGCTGAAAGACTTTATTTATAAGGCTATATACATTGGCTTCCATTCTAATTAGATTTTCCACAGCTATAGCAATGTAGGAGGCACTTTAATAAATGCTCAGCAATATCTATGCCTCTTTCAAGTTGGCTTAATTTAATGAGATGTCCTTTACAGAAATGTTCCAGAAGGGATTATAAAGTGATTTTTTACCACTTGGTCTTACAAGGAGTTAACCAGGATTCTGCGACAGCAGAGGTTTGTAGATGAAAGTCACGTGCTGAATTTTGACTTGCAATGCACTGTAAAACTCACATAAAACTATGAAACTGTGGACATTCATGGCTTTACGTATTAATCATCCTTGGGCAGGAATTTTCTCAGGTAACACCATCTCAGATTAATTGCAAGGACAGGAAATGTTTAGGATCCTAAAAAAATATTTTTGAATGTGGAACGAATAGCTCCACGATTGTTTCAACTGTTTTACTGCTCTTGGAGGTACGTGAATCAACCCTCCAGAAATCACCACTGTGAGATTTGGAAGAGCCATTCTGATGACTGCACAGTGAAATTGTAATGGTTGTTCTGTGTCAAAACCAATAAGCTTAGACCTCATGTTTCTATTTAGCTGGCTTTCACCCTAGAAATCCTGATCCTTAATAAGGACAATTTATCCATGAACTGGAGTAATTATACATTTTTGAGACCCTCTATCAAAAAGATTAGTTGTTAAACAGACTATATCAAGTGGCTGAGTACCGACATGTCAGTTTTGTTAGACAGAAATTTTCTGGGATGTTTGTTATTCCACTGAAAAACACATTTATCTTTTTTTCTAAATGTCATTGAAAATTTCAGTGAGGGCAGCGTCATGCTTCTGAATATGAGGAAGAAAATGTAGTTGCACATAAAAACGGGTAACTGACCAGAGTGAAACATCCAGAGCAAACAGTGTGCTGCAGTTATTACTTTTTTATATACTATTTATTTTAGTAACTAAAGTTCAAATTTGCTAGTTTGCTAAAGAAAGATGGTTCCACTTCCATGGTGAGATTCATGTGAGTGAATACTTGATAATAGCTCACCACAAAGACATTATTAATAAAACCCATTCACATTATTAAAGGTGATATTTTCCCTTTAAGTCCAGAAACAAATAAACAAAAAAGGTCAAATGAAAATATATGCAAGCCTAGTAGTGAGAGGCAGATAATAAACACGACAATCAAACCTCTAATCTGAATAATACTATTTAAGTTGAACATGTCTCCACATTAGGTAATAGCCCTAATTTGCATTAAAATAGGTTTTAAAACTGTGTTACAGAACTACTACATGATAATTTCATGTAAATTGTCAAGCAGGGAATAAAAAGGTTTAGGAGGTTTACTACTTATTAGGATCTAGCTGAATGGCAGCAGCCTCAGCTTGCCAAGAGGGAAGCAACACCACAAACATGTGATGCAGTATGATAGAGTGTAATCATAGCCGAGACAAAATGTAAGCCTCTTAAAGTAACAAATACCTGATTGGTTTAGCCTTGCTGCCAAAAATAAAGGCAGTGGGAGCTTCTGGGTAATCTGGATGTGCAAGCAACAGAAAAAGGCATGAATATAATGGCTCAACTGTTCAAAGAGGTGCCAGTTTATTAAATTTTAAAACCATTATATTGATTCAAATAATTTTTCCCAGCACTTTTTATTGTCTTGCCTTTCAAAAGTATAATTTTGTGGTAATCATCCGCATCTGATTACTTCTTTGTGTAATTCTGCCTTTTCCACTGTCAGAGTTTGACGTTGTCTCTCTTTAATGATACACAACGTTGAAGAAATACATGGAGAGCCTGCTGAAATCTTCCATTCAGCAATAGATTCAGTGCAGAGTGGTGGCAGCATGTACTCTGCTGTCCACGGCCTCAAACACACACAACCTGTTCAAACACAATCACTTTATTTTATATCTCTATTAGTTTAATAGGCAACTTGAGCCTGGGGAAAGAAAGAGCAGGGGAAGAAAGAGCAGTCCTTTATGCTCAAACAGCTTCCTGGGTGATAATTATTTCCCTAGAGATATTTTTCTTTACGTTGTTTAGTCTAATTGTTTCTGTAAGACACCAACAGGCAGATTCAATTTACATAGAGCATCTCTGTCTTCTCTTGTTTTTTTTCCATCCACATCTGTGTCTTCACTCTCTTTACTCAGATACCTCTTCAGCTGTCCTATAAATACAGCCATGCATTGCAATGAGGCAATTGAAAGTTACATCTGATATTTAACTGCTTTGTGGGAATAGGAAGAAAATTAATAGGTTAAGTGAGTGAGTATGCTTCAAAGAACAAAAGGGAGAATGTTCTGATGAGCATTTTCCAAACCCCAGAAGCTGAGTGCAATTGCTTGTATTATTGCAGCTGAATAGAAGGATTTTTTTAATTGCATCAGTGCTATTAAGTGTTCATGATTCATTTTTTTCTATTTAGTGTTATATCTCTAGACCTAGCATAATTATCTCCACCTCTGACATGAAACTCGTAAACTCCTTGGAGGGACAGATTCAAATGTGGGCAGCTTGGTCTCATCTTTCAGACGCAGGAAATATTATAATATACAGGTTTCATATGTGACTCTTTAGGCTGACACCGTAAAATCAGAGACTTTGTGTGAATATTAGAAATCCCCTTGTGTATTTTATAAGGAGCAGGAACCATTATGCTGTTGGCCTTGTTTTCAGAAGTGTTTAAACCAGAATTGTAGCTGAATTCAATGGGAGATGTAAGTGTTCAGACCTTCTGAAAATAGGCCCTGAGGTTTTATTCTTGGGAAGTAACAGGAAAACTAGGAGAAAATGAAGTTTCTCATATAATAGAAAGGCAGCAATTTAATTTTTTTCGAAGCAGAACATTTTAATATTTTCAGCAATATCTTCTTATTATTAAAGAAAATACAACACATAAATGAAACAGCTCAGATCCATCCTAGAAAAAAGTTACTGGAAGTGTCAGTAGATACTAGATATTTAAATGGCACTTTCTATCTCTGTGTTACAACTTCAGTGTGCCATTGCTCATGTATTCAGTTTGCCCATTAATTTTATTTCAAAATAATCATACATTATTATACGAGTGCAGTGATGTTAGCAGTTGCACAAATAGAGAGCGTTCTGAAAACCGCTGAAAGCTACAGACTGTCTCCAATATAGTAGTTACAGTGAGAACCCCAGTGACTTTTTCTACCCTGTTAACGTATTTAATGCCAGAGTTTTGTCCAAGACCAATTGGTTCATATTAAAAACTACTGAATATTCATGGGGCTACAGCATTAGTACAACATAGTGTCAAAATATTTTTTGTATACTGGAGATTATAGGAATCTTATTAGAAACAACCACTGCAAGCTCGAAGTTTTAAAGTACTATGCTTACTGAATATTTCCCCCTTAAGATATAAAATACCCCCTAAGTGGTTTGTAGCAAGTGGATATCGCAGAGCAGACGTCTGAATTTCAGCTGTAAGACATGTTGTTTAAATTTTAAAACCACATTTGACCAGTACGCCAAGGAACAATCAATCTAACATGACTGAGATGGGCACGAATGCATTAACTGGTTGGTATTTTCTCTCTTCACATCCTTTGATTCTGTGTTTATGCTTATAATCAGAAAAAGAAAGAATATATCAATTTCCTTTGGGAATGTCCCAAATAGACCATGAGTATTACTACGCAATTTTTAGCTAACTTGAAATTCCTGGTGTTTTCAATGTCCAAGGCTAGAAAATAATCTTCTACCTATTCCAATGATTTCAAAGCTATTTTGGAGATCACTGATCATTTCTCTTGATTTATGACATATGTATTGCTGAATTTTGTCATTTTGGCTTTGTATAGCAGAAAACACCACCCATCGCATTAAATTTGATATGAGTCCTAAACATAAATACATTCCCTTCTCATTTTTAACTCGTGGAGCAGTGACTGATGGGCTAAGTCTGTGGGCAGAGGTTTTGTCTTAAGAGAAACTTTCATTCACTTAGAAGGCAAACATTGTTTCTGAGGGCTCTTAGCTGCCGAATGTACTTCTTGTGAGACATGCTGTCCTTGATGTATGTACAGTCCTTGGCAAACATCCTGGATAGATTCCGGGAAGATGTGATTCCACTTCACAAAGTCAAATATGCATATAAAGAGTATTAATAACTAGACATTTGGGAACAGTCTGAAAAATATATTGGTTTAAGCTTATACTCAATTCTGAGGTGATGCTAAAAACATCAATTCGAGCCCTTGCATGGATTATATAAAACAGAAAAACTGTGCCGTGATAGTAGAAAATGTCATTCTTCTCAGCTATTGACTTTTATGAGTCAATGCTGAGAAAACAGGTAATGATCTCTATCTCCAAGGTGCAGAATCACAGAGATTTGTCCATAAGAAAAGGAGCTCGTTTACACCTTTATCTGCAAATCAGCAAAAACCCAGTACCTACACAGCAATTTTTCCATTTAACTGATAGATTTGCTCATTTAAATAATAAATAATTTTATTTTTCTTTCCTGATCTTGTCCTTTGGTTTGAAAATAATTATATCTGAACTGAAATGTTTTCAATTGTAACTATGATACCTCATGGTTTCTTTTAACTTAGATTATCATTCAGCAAAAGATTTCATAGGTGATTCTCCAGCCTTGCTGAACACAGTTGCTGCCCAGTAATACATGTTTCCACTGAATAAGTGGGAAATTAATGTGAAAAAGTTGTTATAAAACCAATCTCTGAATTAAGTTCTCAGCTCTGCATTTTCTCTTGAGTTTCATGTCCTTTTTTTTTTCCCTGTTGCAAATCATTTTGCTTGCCAAACACATCAACTGTAAGCATCTTAAAGCAGCTTGATAATGGAATGGGTGCCCCACTTTCTGTAAAGATGGATTTAGTTAAAAGGACTCTTAAATTTGCAGAAATGATAGGCTTGACCCTCACCTTGGTCTCACACAGATCATTAACATAGAGTTTGATTTAGTAGCATCAATAATCTTTCTACTGTCCTTCCAGTGTGGAGGGAATTAAGTTCCCAAATCAGCAATTTCTTTTGGACAGCGTACCAAGCTTTTCTCATCTATGTAACATTTTATATCATCTCTTTAAGATCATCTATTAATGGAAAGGTGCTGGCACATTGATGCATCAGATGTATCAAGACTAATAGCTATTACTTTATGTCCCCTTTTTTTTGTTTTTTTTTAAAGATCTTTACATTTTGGACCCTGCAATCAGGTGACTTCTGACTGAAGATGTGATGGGTTGGTGGATATTCTACCTGATGTAGCAGATATAATCTACAGTTTTCTGTAAGAAGTAGATCAACAAAAAGCTGTAAGTTTTCATTTTCCTTTTTATATACATATTTTGGATAATGTATAGCCTTGCACTACCACTATTACATAAATAAATGCTAAGTCACAAGTAATAAGCTTCAATTATTTAAGCTCTAGTAAAACCCATGGCAAAGTACTTCCAGATGACTCTTATAGTATGAAATTCTCTCAGTAGTTGTTCATCTGTTACTGATAAAGTAGGCCAAAAATAAATCATAGCAATGATTTGAGTAAAATTTTCCAATGCATCTAAATGGCAGAAGATCTGATTTTTAGGGCATTGAGCTGTGAAACTATGTGTTCAGACATTGACTAGAATATAAATGCAGATTCAAGTAGGATTTAGCACTTTAGCTTCTTACAAGCATTTGAAAATTCCATAATTGTTTCTTTGCAGTTTCTAAATATCTAAATACTTTTGAAAGTCTTGGATTGTAGAACTCAAGGTGAAAAGAGACTTAAAGATCTGCAGAAGTATTGAGAAGTATAGAGGTTTGTTCAAGAGGCATTGAGGGCCCAAAATTTATGATGAAAATGTTTCAGATACGTAAAGCCACAAATATGTTAGGGCCAAGATTTCACCCTGTTCCTAAAGTTCTGTTCTGCATGCACAGAAGATCTCAATCTTATACTGAGCAGCTTAGGTCTTATCTAATACTTAAACCGCTTTATTTCTTTATCTGCGTGATATCAAGGAACATAACAAATAAATCCATTAATACCTTTGGATTTTGGTTCAGGCATATTTTCCCTGTCTATCTAAAGTCTCCTTTCACAGTAAAGCTATCAGAGATCCCGATTACAAGAGTTTGGTTTGTTTATTTATAAGCTTTCAGAAACTGCTCATCATTATTTTTCTCATCATATCCTGGCATTAATGAATGCTGCTTTAATATGCTTTGGAAAGGGAGTAGAAAAATATTGTCCCAATTCTGAAGAAGAAATGAGACACTGCAAGGTGGAGGGATTTGTTCTAGTCACACAGCCAGGCACCACATCAAAAGATTTTGCGCCAGATGTTTACATGGCACTCGCCATTGCACCATCAAGGCACTCAACCATCTTCAGCGCACTTGCTCTTCATAATGCTCCTGTGAGATACAGATATACTATAACAGTCAATGTACAAATGAAGATTTGTGTTACAGGAAGACTAAGGGTCCACTACTAAAGGTACTTAGAGGTTTATTACCTCTAAATTTTACAGAAATTCTACAGGAAGGAAATAGCTGCAGCAGGGAATTAAACATAAGTCTCCTAAGCCTTGAGGTAAAACTCAAACTGCTGAACAACCTTCCTCCCCCTGCTAGGAAAATTCCTGCTATTCCATATCATACACTATCTGGGTCATATCCTGACAGAGCTTATTTCTTTTCTCTGCTGGCATGCTGCACAGATGACCATGTACAGATGGGTTAGTTAAAGAATCTGATTTATTGGGATTTTCTGCAAAGGTTAATACTTCCCATAGGGAATGCAATTAAGAGGTTGATCATTCACTGTCTAGATGGTCATGGGGGCTTTCATCACAAACACTTTTGTGACAGGTTCTTCACCTGGATCAGGTGAGTCTCCATGAACTGTTGTTCAGTGAATTATTGTAATTCAGCTACCCTTGGTCCCACATGACAACTCTGAGGTCTGTTGACAATGTCAAGATATATATAAAACATCTTATGAAACCATTATGTTATGAAAATATATCTTAAGCATATACAGAAAGTGTCCTATCCAGTAATAAATACATCTGAGCATAATACAGAGCAGGAACCAGAGTTCTCCATCAGGGAATTCCTGTCAGTCAGCTGCTGATAATGTCTCTGTAAGGCCAGGACTGCCTTGCCGGGGTCCTTTATCGATCCATCAAGAATCTCACCTGGGCAGAATGGGCTGTGGGAGCAATCGTTACTGTCCTGCTGCTGAGTGTGCCCAGTGTGTGCATAGCACAGCCCTGAAACCAAGCTGCATTATTGTTATAACTAAAGCCTACATTTAAAGCCATGAGTTTCACCTCAAGCTACACCAGCATATGCTTTTTACTTTTTATCCTTTAAAATTCTTCACATTCATACCCCTGGTTTTGGAGGGCTTCCTGCCAGATGGCCATTTTCTCTCTCAAGGTTCAGACAGTCCTTCCTGGGAAGTGCTATTTCTGCAGAGCCCAGCTTTTCAGCGGCACCTGGGAGAGCAGTGGCACCTGTTCTTTTGGCAGAAGGGATACGTGGAAAGAACAAACAAAGCAAGCACTTTTTCCTACCAAGTTTCCCCTCATGTTACTGTTTCCAGATGAGTCAAATAAACAGCAAAGTTTCTTGAATAGCAGAGTGACTTACTTGTACTTCAGCATATGTTTAAATGTTTATTCCTGAAGAGAAGAATCAAGTTTTGTGCCAGCCTTTTGCAACACAACCTTTTGTTGCCTTGTTTTTGTGTTCAGCATATTTTATTTTTAAAAGGAAGTGCTGAATTGAACTCATTACGCCTCAGAAATCGCTCTGTTTTCCTGACCAGAAATCAAGTAACAAGTTCAAAACTGGGCCTAATGGTTCTGTAATTATAAGGTCATATTATCAATGTATTCTTTAAAATGTCAGCATGGGGATAAAAAAGGCTATGGGATATTATTTTCTCATTATTGTGGTGCTCCTTTGAATAATGTAAAAAACATCAAACATATTAAATACAAAGGCGGACTGAGTAAATGAGATCATGCTGAGGTCTTTGTTGCTCTGGCTGAATCGGTTTTGATGTCCGAATGAGCTCAGTAACTGGCTTTATCTCTATCTGGGACCACAGTGCAGCCTGCAGCATCAACATGCCTGGCCACACAGCCAGTAATCATGGCTGAGGTTCTGACCTTCTCAGATTTCCTCATAACTAATAAGCCGTTAAGTGAGAACTCTTTCTTTCCTCTCCAGAAGACAGTTCTCATACAAAGCAGAATACTAGAAGTGTTATGTTTATGCAAAATTAAACTCAAGTTTCATTTGACTTTTCCTCTTAGGAAATCCTATATTGTGGAAAGAACCTGAGTGTCTGAAGAAGCACCTCTTTGTTCAGTTGGTTTTCACAAACTGCAACCATGGTTGCCTCACTGCTCTGTGTCAGAGTGGCCTTTTCAAACAAAAAACTTCCAAAAGCATTTTAGGAAATGTTCAATGTAGCTAGCAATTGGGTGTTCAGTAGTGTTACCTCTACTGGGAAGTACTGGAATTCGATCACAGGAATTAAGAGACAGTACTCTTAAGACCAACTGATGTGCAAACTGGTTAACCTCTTTCCATGGGTTGCTGCACGCCTGGTGAACAGTTGTCACTTATTTACTATAGCTTTCAAGGATATCATCTGTCAGTAATTTGGTCTCTCTGTTGGCTTTTAGGTAGGAGAACATCTGTCTTCAATTCTTAAGGATCCTAGTTTGAGCCCTGCATCCTTTAACATTTGCAAAAACATTCCCAGTAATATTGAACCTCTGGGGTTCTTTCTTTACCAACTGATAAGATCCACTTTAGTGTCTTGTAGCGCATGCATATAGACATAATAGTCTGGCCAAAGCTAACGTTTTTCACTGGATGTTATATGATGCCTTCAGTGCTGTGGGCCTAGAGATAAGTAAAAGCTGGTATGCCTGATTTCAACATGACAAATGAGAAAATACATTAAAAATCTTTAATAAAGGAGACTTGTCTGATCACATAAGGAAACACTTTTCATGTTCTAATTCTCAGCTAACAATCTGCAAGTTTACAATGACTTTGTGATTAAATGTGCCTATCACATGTTTTATATAAAATCTAAGACATCATAACTAAAATCCAAAAAATGCTGCAGAACACAGCAAAACAAAGCTGTA
Organism: Zapornia atra; assembly: GCA_013400835.1. Taxonomy (NCBI): domain Eukaryota; kingdom Metazoa; phylum Chordata; class Aves; order Gruiformes; family Rallidae; genus Zapornia; species Zapornia atra. Next base: position 84,700 of record VZTU01035016.1, read on the forward strand.
GAATTGCATTCCACTTTCTCCAACTGGTCCTGCATGTGAAAATGATGCATAAGAAATAAGAAATTAGCTTTGAAGCTTTTCATTATCTGTGATTGTTTATGAGACAGGTGAGATTTCTTAGGCCCTTCTTTAATTAACTGGAGTGCTTCACTGAATAAAATAAACGGATGAAATACATAAAGCAATCTTCTGCCAACACCATGTATTTTCAGATTTTGCAGATTCTGGTAAATGCTTGTCTTTTCCAAACCTAAAGTTATTTCAATTAATTTCGAAAAATTATTATTTGATAATGCAGAGATTTTTTTTTTTTCTTTGCTTCCTTTTCTTGCTAATGAAGTGTGTGTCTTATATGTGTTGAAACATTATGGTTCGACATGGAAAAACTGGCTTTGAATAGATTGGCTGGCTTGAGTTGATGGGTGACTGAGGATAAGGAGAAACTGTGGAATCTTTATTGCATCTAGACTAGTGGCTTTGAAAGACTGTAGAGATTGGGACATTAACTTTGGAGTAGCAGTTGAGATGCAAAGTGAAAGAGGAACAAACTTGTTCTTTTGAAGTGGGCTCATCATTGCAGCTCACTTGTCTCTTACTCAAATGTAAATCTGCAGCAAACTACATAGAAGGTATGACAGAGCTGAGGTCAGGACTTCAGCATCCATTACTGCTGCAGGAGCTCTACATCCTTCTTCCTTCATTTTGACCAGGAGGGCCTATGACAGTTTTCCTCCAAAGTTGCTAAAAATTCCTAAAAATTATAAGGAGAGGGAACAGAGAAGTGTGGGAATAAAGAGAGGGAAGGGCTTACCTCTATGTTCTTTTTTAACAAATGTTTTTCCTTCTAACAGTGATTAAAGGGATTGTGATCAGTTGGAAGTATCAATGAAACTTACAGAGAGGATGCCTTTTATATTTTTTCCTCTGCTCTCTCACATTTTCAGATCCTGTCTCCTAACTTGAGAACCAGGGAGGGCTATGACTCTCTAGCAGCAGTCATGGGGATTCTGTATGATCTTTCTGATACCCGCTACCCATGGTAACCTGTCAAATCCCTGTCTGGATCCTTAGGGTGAAAATAATGGTACCAGGAATTGATGGGAAGGGAATCCTTTCCTTCAAGTTCTTGAATAATTTTGTAGTTACTGTGTCCCGATACTGTTTTGTATGCCCTGGGGATATTTGCCTGTACTTAGAGACTTTGGAGACTTGGGGTACAAGTGGAGCTTAAATCCCAAATGCACCATGCATGACCCCTTTCCACAGGGCTTCATTTCTGCAGATGTTTGATGAAAATGTACAGTGCAGGGTGGTTTGCAGTTGTCCAGGGGGTTTATCACAGTGCCTCTTTGCATGAAATATGTATGTTTGCAAGGTAAGGAGGGTGTCTCCTAAGAACATCTGCCTATTCTGAATTACTGGATTGAGAAGAATGGGTACATGTAAAATGCATCTATTTGTCACTGGGACAGGAGAGGAGTATAGCAATTATAAAATAGATATCTATTATATGATATCAGTTTTTCTGTAGTGTGCTTGGATGTATAAATATGTGATCATTGTATTGCATGTTTTGATTATATAGTGAGGATATACCTAAGGACAGAAGTACCAGCAGTGCTAAGAGATTATCCCTTTAATGCAATGCAGCTACATTGCTGTAGGAGTTGGCTGTGCACCAATGGACAAGCTCTGCAATTAGCTAATGTTGCAAGTCATTTTACGGACAGAAAAAAGCACCATAGCAGTGCAACATGTTGTTATCATTAAAGAGAGAATAGAAATTAATTTGTTTAGCTCTGACAGAAGAATTCTTTTCTTGCCAGGATAGTCAGTACAATGGTGGATCTAAGTACTTAAAACTGTGCTGCCATAAAGGCAGGCCACTGTTGTCATAACTATCTCAGAATCATCAGATTTTTCCTCCCTGGTTTGTGCCTCTGCTTTTGATCAGGCCTTTTCTAACGAAGGAGGGCCCTCGCTGATTATAATGAATGCACCTCAGCAACGAGGCACCTGTATTTGCTGCACACTGGGAACTCAGCTGTGCTCTGTGCTAATCCCGTTACCTCTTGGATCCACCTCTCCAGCGACTCTCAGGTACAGACACCATCTGTCTCCTCTGTGGCCATGTAATCCAGCATTCCCATTTCTTCTGCAAATGGGTAATGCGATGGTTATTGTCTTGAGCAAATGATGTCGGAGACGGATGTAAAGGTCTTTGCAGATTATAGCTATATTTCAAGGTTTGGTGAAATTCTGTCTTGTTTTTCTGTCCATCCAAGCTGATCATGTGTTCTCTATTATGCGAAAAAAATCATTTGTACCTCTTAAAGATTCTTCCTCCAGTTTTGGTTGTTTTTTTTTTGAAAGATGACATGATTAAAGTTTCAATTGCTTTTTATGGTTTAATACCAAGATAAGGAGACATCTTTTTCACTTCCCTCTTCTCCCTCAACTCCGCTCACTCATCTGATCTGTCTCGGCAGTGCAAAATGCCAGTTGTTTTAACCTTGTGTAATAAGACACTTCCGATAACAGTGCTAGAGACACAAGAAATGTTTGCCTTGGAAGTGTAATTTTCTTTTTGAACAAAAATTAACACTACAGAGGACATGTTTTCTGGCTGGCTGGCAGCAATTAATCGGAAAATCCAAGTACTAATTCGTTGGAATCAGTTTGGAGTGTGTTATCTGATTTATTTTTAATTGAGTGATCAGACTTAATTTCTTCTCACAGATAAAGTTACTAATGTTTCATGTTAATTTTCTTTGGTTTGAAGAGGGACATTTTTAGTGTCAGTGGAGTTTTTGTAATGTTTTTTGTTGTGGTTTTTTTTCCTGATTAATTACACCAGTGAGGTTCAGGCAGTGCAGGGGCTAGGAGGGCAGAAAGCCTCTTTACCTGTTTGCAGCGTTTCAGTCCAGGCAGCTGTGCCCTGAGTCTAATTCTGTTCCCCTGCCAATCGCTGCTGATGGCAGGAATCACTTTCTGCCTCCTTTGGCTCTGTCTTTATCAGCACTGATGCTTTGAGGGCAGTAATAAAGAAGTGCTATCTTAATGACATCAGGAATGACCTTAATGGACTGGGAGATTGTTAGGAGTAACTTGTTTGCGATTAGTTTTGGAGTAAGGGTAGGGGATCTCATGTGTGCAGCAGGGAATAAGCTGGGGGAACTAGTGGCTACCTAGATGAGAGAATAGGGAAAGGGAGAGAGAAAGGATTCGGTAGAGCCTTAGGGAAAACAGCGTTCTTGAATGAAACAAAATGAGTTAATTTTCTTGAAACTTCAGGCCCTTTTGCAGGGATTACATGTGCAAGCTTGGGAATGAAGACAAACGTTTTAGGAGACCTTGATTGATTTCTGTAGTACCAATTGATTCTGCAAGTGTCATTTTGTTTTTTATAGTAGAGGAAAGAGATTTCTTTTTTTCCTTTCACCTGATAATTGCTTTGCTTGGATTTTCAAGTTCCATTATGGCATCTTTTATTAGTTTTTCTGACTGAACCTCTTCTAACCATGTAGATCCTGTGCTGATAGCTGAAGGTAAATTCCTTAGGTCACATGAATATGCCAGCATAATACTCAGTCTAGCAATAGATCCAGCCCTCCCTGAGTTGATATGTCCACCTTTTTCTTACAACTGAAGAGCTTTGGGTTGTCATCACTTCTATTATCCCCCAGGTTACAAACAGGCATAGGCCTAATTATTTTGCATCTGGCATGTAATTATTACAACTCCTGACACGATGACAAGATTTAAAAAAAAAAATTTAAAAAGAATGCCTGAGCCATTTACTTTATTCTTTCTCTATCTGAGCTGCTTTGGAGGTATTGTGCTGTCAGAAAGTAGAAAATAGATCAAGGGGAGGAAGAACTGCATTTCAGAATCTGTAACTTCCCTTTTTTCAAAAATAAATAATTGCAGACAAGTAAAAATACATTCTTCACTATAAAGTTGGGTGGCTTAGGCATTTTAAAGTGTAGACATTTATTGGTTTGTTGCCAGTTTAAATCTGGCCCGGTGTAGCAGAAATTGAAGATAAGCTTCAGGCTGGCTTTTTGAAACAAATTAGTGCTGTCAGCTTTGTTCTTATTGCTGAATTGCTTTTAATCAAGAGCCATGATCATGACAAGTGCTCTTGTTCATCAGAACATCTGAGAGAGAGGGCTACTGTCAATTGTGTATTGAGTATGAACTATGTCCTCCCTCTTGGAAGAAGCCTTTTGGCTACAATTGGTGAGACAAATGAGTGTCTCATTGGGAGGGGATGGATGCATAAACGCTTGCTGTCTGTGGGAGAGGAAAAGGCATCAATCTCCAAAGATCCCAGTCTGGCACCTGGCCTAGTCATTCCAACTACTTGGTATTTAGAAGAACTCTTGCGTGGTTTTGGAAATCAAATACCTCGTCTTTACCAGTGCTACCACGCCAGCGAGAGACGCTGTAGCCTGTCTGTGTTGTTCACTGCGGCAGTTACAGCAGCCCGAGACGGGGTAAGTAAGAATATATGTGATGACCAGACTTACTGCTAGCTCTGAAATATCCTGGAAAATTTCACTCGTGACCTACTTGTCTGTGAATCTGGATATATTTATTTAGGGTAACACTGTGCTTTCAAAGGGTACAGTTTGGAAGGGGTGTCACATGGTCTCGTATCTTTTCAGCCTACCACGGGGATGCACAGCCTTACTCATTTTAATAGATAGCCCTGTAACAGCTTTTTCTAGAACCCCCTGTCCTTAGAATTGTGGCCAACATGCTTGTGTGTAGTCAAGAGAAGAGGTTAGATCCTAAATTAATTCTCAGCTGAAGCATGGTACTTGTTGTATCATCTTGCCCACTGATGTCAGGAGCTACCCCGGCTGCACTGTGATGAGAACCCAGGTACTTAGTGGGCTCACTTAGGTGGGCAAGGAAAGCTGCTACAGTGCAGTAAGTGACTTAGCATCAGAGATTCTGATACTAAAAATGGACTACTAATTTTAATCTTGCCTTCCCCCTTCTGAAAGTGTAGATTGTGATGGATCTGACTCATTTACTTGCCTCTGTCCTTTTGTCACAGCCAGGTTTCCCCACGTGACATGCATGAGCCATAACCCCCAGCGTCCTATGTAGGTCTAGAACATACTCCATCTCTCTGAAAACAAGATTGTACTTCTTAAGTACAGCATGTAAGTCTGCAATAAACTTTCATCAGTAGAAAAAATTGATCTGAAGAGCAAGGTGGTTTTTTGCTAGATCATCTTCTTAGTGTACTGACTGTTTTGGAGCTAGCTTCTGTATCTGGTTCAAACAGAAAGAAAAATCATTATAATCCAATAGCATTATAGTTGTCATCTAAACCTGAAGAACCATAATTTGTCTTTGACATCAAACAATCTCAGTTCAGAAAGAAAACCCTTAATCATTCTTTCAGGATTTTTTTTTCCTCTACAACTTTATGTCATTTATTTATGAAGCAAGAGTAAACACTTTTGCAGGTGGATAGTATCCTTCAGATTAATTGGATGATATTGGAATCACAGGAAATTCTTCTAGGATTTTCAGTGAGGCAAGGACTTGTTAATCCTTAATGAAAGGAAAATTGTTTTTCTCTAAGGCAAGTGTCTGAATGCAGCAATCATGTATGAAAGAAATTAAATGATGACCAGATTATTCACCTCCTTACCTTGGCAGAGATTTATCAAACTTTAATAGTTCCCTAGAGCCCCAAAACTCGTTCTTTTAAGTGTCCACAGTTTGCACTTTTGAGCTGGAGATGCAGTCCCTCATACTAAGCAGCAGTACGTATCAGGCCTTTTTCGTGATTACTCCATGGAGTAAAAGCATGAAGATGCTTTGAGGAAACTGGGACCAATAAAGCCTCCTTTTATTTTGCAGATATGTTTCATTAAAAAGTAACCTTAAGGTAGTAAGGGGCTTGGGCTTGTACCAATTTTTTCTTCTATTTTAGGATCCCTAATGTTGAGTGAGCTCGAGGTCAGGCTGTGGGGTTCTTCCCCCTGGCAGGGCAGGGACCATCCATCTCCATGCAGCTGCCCATGGTATTTAAACTTCTGTAACTTCATTTATCCTTTAGACTTTTCATGTTCTTTCCCACTGCACCAAAGTTGATATGTGAGTTAAAAATGCACACATGCAAACGCAGACAGGCATGCACATGCACAGACAGAGGATGAACATGATCACATAAGCCTGCTGAAACAGGGATAACAAAATAGGACAGTACGGGCAGAGAAAAGATTATAGCCGACAAATTCTGGGATTAACTGCAGTCCTTGTTTTATTTTTGGTATTTGTCTGGAGAGAGTCTAAAACTGTTTCAGTCTAGCTCATCACTATTTAACCATGATTTTATACACTGTCTCTGTGTCTGCCCTGGGCTGGGCTGACCACGTAACACAATGACGTCCCCCCTCTGGTCCGCACTGTGATTGCACCTCACTTGACAAAGGTTTACACGGATTTTCTTTTTCCAATGAAATCTCTCTCTGAACAGCATGATCCCCAGCTTGCGTATAGATTTCTGGGTTTGTCTTCAGTGGTCTCCTATTACTGACATTGTCATTACTTTAATTTTAATTTTCATTTGGGAAGGTGCCACACAAGGTGGTCTCAGGAAGTGCCTTCAAAGTTCATAGGGAAGACATGTCTCCTGGGTAACATTGAAGAGGAGAACACACACATCCAGTTCTGTGTGGCTTAACATCAAAGACCTGGGAAATCATCAAAAGCCTTTCCCACTTTCTTTAGCCCTAAGGACACATCCTGGGCTGCTTGTGAGCTTTGGCAGGAGTTGTTAGTGTTGCCCTGAATGGTCTGCCTCATACTTGCCAAATTCTTTGGAGTTTAGTAATATAATATCACTGTTGCCTATATGTAAAATTTCTTGCTGGCATCTCAGTGCTAAAGTTACAGGAAGGAAGGACTATAGCACTGCTTAAACACAGTGGCTCCCGCTGTTTTCAGGGTTGTTG